>VDFB02065411.1:0-33732 GCA_007258455.2 Sequoia sempervirens
GAGATAGAGAGAGGGGGTAGATGGTTAAGTGAAGAGAGAGAGAGGGTAGATGGTTAAGGGTAGATGGGAGAGATAGGAGTGAGTGAGAGAGAGAGATAGACTTGAGAAAGGGAGAGTGGGTGGGAGAGAGAGTGAGAGAGGGAGAGACCTGAGAGACAGAGAGGGGGTAGGAGGGAGAGATGTGAGAGAGATGGTTAAGGGTAGAGGGTAGAGGGGAGAGAGATAGGAGTGAGTGAGAGAGACTTGAGAGAGACTCTAGAGAGAGGGAGGGAGGAAGAGAGATAGAGATAGAGGGTAGAGGGTTTAAGGGTTAAGGGTTAAGACTTGAGACTTGAGAGAGGGAGAGAGGGTAGGAGGGAGAGAGAGAGAGAGAGAGAAAGAGAGAGAGAGAGAGAGAGAGAGAGAGAGAGAGAGAGAGAGAGAGAGAGAGAAGGTAGGTCTAGTTTGAAAAAATGCCTCATAGAAATAGGAGTTCACTAGCTTCTCAATGCAGTAGGGTTGACAAGGTACGGGAAGTTTGAAAAAATGCCTCAGAAATGGGGTCTCACGGTGATGTACTCACTAGCTTGTCAATGTGGTAGGGTTGAAAAGATAGGGGAAATTTGAAAAAATGTCTCATAGAAATGGGGTCTCACTAGCTTGTCAATGCGGTAGGGTTGACAATGGGGTCTCACTAGCTTGTCAAAGGTACCACATTTTGCATACATGTCTACCAAAACATTATTGTCAAAAAATTCACATGCCTTGTCCATGCTTCCATTTTGAGCCTATCTTGCAATCATGGCATGCCACAAGACCACATTTCTTTAAGGCATTCCATCCAAAAATTCATGTGACCTTTGTCTATGCTAGAAATACTCTTATATAGGATGATTGTAAGTATTTTATATGAAGCCTTGAATGACATATTTCATTTATTTGTATGGATTCATTTTTTAGGAACTAATATTTGTCTCATTATCATGCTACAGGTAAAATTATCTGCCATGTTGAGGAAACGAACAAGGAATAAACCAATAGAGGAAGAGTAGGAAACTAATAAATCAAAGAAAAAAGAATGGATGAGGGAATATCATCAAAAGAAGAAATTGGATACGATTGAAGAAAACAAGCCAATTGAAGAGGAACCTCAACCATCAAAAAGAGAAAAGGCATTGGCGACACAAAGGGCACAAATGTGAAAGCATCATGCTAAGATAGATTTGAATATCGTAGTTGGAGATACACCCTCTACCACAAGTGAATACGAAGGGACACCATCTACCATAAGTGAATATGGAGGGACACCACCTACTGCAAGTAAATATGGATGGATACCATCTACCGCAAGTGAATATGGAGGGACACCATCCATCGCATCTCAAGTTGAGAGTACATCGTCACTCACATTTAATGAAGTAGGTATGCCATCATCCCCATGTCAACCTCAAGGTATGTCGTCTATGCCACCCTCAATCGAAGGTATGTGATCTAACCCATATCACTTAAATATTGATGAAATTCCTAATGTTGAGATGTATGTACCTAGGAGAATACCTAAAATTTTGCATAGAAAGCCAAAGTATTTGATTAATATTGATGGGAATATTTTGTAGCCAATGGAAGGTAAGATTCAATAACACACTTGTAGAAGATATGCCGATAAGATTTGGAAATTTTTCTTTGAAAGGCTAAATGAGACTGCAAGATGTCAACTATTTGTTGAAATGATGCGAGGTATAAAGTAGAGAAACATCATGAAGATTCTTGGGTTGAGAACATCGAATGCTTCAAGTGAAAATACTATTGTGAAGAATTTAATGAATGCTTATGAGAGTGTGGGTAAGACCTCACATTCAAAAGATAGTAATGTTACCCGATGTGTCATTACATCGACTTTGGTAAGTAGTCAAACAAGGAGATCTCGTCTCATTAGAAAGACGAGTCAACAATTGAGAATTAATAGAAAAACTTTATCAAGAGCCATTCAAACGTGCCAAAGAATTGAGGGCACCGATTCAAATGAGTTATGGGCATTCTCGGGGAGGCTCCCATGAAAAGTTAAACCAGTTGTTGAAGCATTGAGAACACTAATTGAATACTATTGGAAGAATAACACAAGGTCATCTCCAAATCAAAGGGATGTGGTAAGAAGGAGAATCGGTAGTCGGAACTGTGAACCACATCCAAAGCATTTTTTGGATATGAATCAAACCCAATTTTTTCGTAAATTTCAAGAGGATTATCCTCAAATTCAAATTTCTCAAAGATATTTTGAAATTCTTAAACCTTTTTATGTCAAAATAAATCACACACACTACTTGTAGATTACATATTGAATTCTCTAGCCATTATGATGTTTATCGTTCTATATATTTAGATTTGCATACTAACGATGTTTTGTAGGATTATGGCATACATGCCCCACCAACATCTTCAAGAGAGTTCTTATCAAAAAAATTACATGAAAGATAGGAGACCCAAATATTTTATAGGAAACTATGCTTGGATGTTTCATGTTAGCATTGTGGTGGCTTGCAATGTATGCTAGTATGTCAATATATGGAAAGCAAACATGCAGTGGGAAAACAACTAGTAGAGTTTGGGAAGTATAAAATAGTGGCATACATTAAAAAAGATGGTAATAAAGTAAAAAGATGTGATTTGGTTATTCAAAAGATGCCAGTGTATTAGTTTATGTCTACATTTCGTGACAATATAGTGTATGAGTAAGGCATACCTATAGAGCTCAATGGTTGGACTTGCAATTCAAGTTATGCAAGGACACCTTTCCACGTGGTAGCATAGTTTCAGTGGCTGAATTTGCAGAGAACTACACTTTATAGCCGTAGTGTGAGGTGCAGTCACAATATTACAACTCCACACAGGTTTCTATATTTGTGCACATAGAATTCATTTAGAGAAGTTGGCATCAAACCCTAGTTTTTGAAAAAGCTTAAAGAAGGTATTTACTATTATTTGAGCCTTGCGAATTTTAAATTGAAGCATCTCTATAAGTAATTTGAGGAAAATAAATGGTTACTCCTACTATTGTGGAAGTTTCTGAGAGACCTCGACCCAAATTCAGAAGGTATTCTTTGAAAGTATTTGAAATGGATCCCTTGGGTGTGTTCTCTCACATTCTTGACCCACTGAAGACATCGAAACATACATTCATTGTAAGTTGGAAGAAATTTACCATCAAGAACTTAGGGATTTATAGCTGAAAGAATTGATAGGAGATGATCATTTTGTAAAACCTGAATATGAAAACCTAGTACAGAAGAAGTTGGATGTCTGGAATTGGTTCCCTAACTTTTCAAATGAAATGGACTCTAAATTTGTTAAGATGACACTAAGTAGGGTGCATGAGAAATTTGTGTGGATAACTGTAGTCAGGTTAATCACCAAGGAGGTGATACAAGTTGTAACTAGTCTTTGTGCCACTAGACCCTTGCCAGTGTTGAATGCTGTGAAAATGATGCAGTTATGAAGCTAATTGGAGCCACATTTGACAAGAGATATTTAACTACTAAGCCTATAGCAAACCCAACTATGAAGTATGCTGCTAGTATTATTGGACAAAAAATATATTTCACCAATCGAGGGAATTCTGTGTCTTCCACATCAATTCATACCATATACAAAATGGTAGTAAATGGAAGAGACTATGATCTGTGTGAGTTGCTCCGACAACAACTTCTAGAGAATTTGAGCTTGATCAAAACAAAGAAACACTCCTTTAAGTTTGGGACATTGGTAGTTTGTCTACTATTTTACTTTTTGAGGGAGTTACCGGGAAGGAAAAACATCATATGGGATCACAACAAGCCAGTTGCTCATCAAATTTTTGAACACCTGCACAGTCTTGGAGACTTTAGGGCACAAAATAATACATTAACTACATTCTTTGTAATTTTCTAGAATGATATGCATGAAAGAGAGGGTTCCCAAAAGCCTGGTGAAAAAGTATGCAAATGACATAACCTTTCTTGTAAGTATTGACGAATGCATCATGGAAGTAGTTGAACCCAGAACTCTCTGGATCTCATTGGGATATGAGATAGATGAACAAATTGTTGAGAGGTTTATTAAAATGTTGGTAAGTAGGCCGAGGGACCCCTCTCTGCCCTGACAGAAACATATGAAGAAAAATCTAAGGAAGCGCATATAGAGACTTCTGCATCCCATAGAGAAAAAACAACAAGAAATAATGGTGAGGTATTCTTCAAAGGGCCATTTACTAAGGATGATATTGATCAATTGAAGGAAGCCCTTGATGAGAGGAAGTCCAAGTTAGCTGAACTACCCTTTGGACCTAGGAAATTTGAAAGGATATCCTCTACTATTGCACCTACCTCCAGTGCTACTGTAGCTGAGAAAGGAAAGAGAAAGAACACAATACTCTAGCATCAGTTGATGTACCTGTCTCCATCGGACCCAATACTCATGCTTTTAAAAGGAAGAACATACCCCTTGCTGAACCATCTATTGCTTTTGGAAAAAGGAGAGTAAAGCAGAAGGAAAATAGGAAGAGAAACTTGAGTGATGCTATTCAAGAAGAAATTGATCTTGGATTGCAAGAATAGCAATAGTTGAAAAGGAACAAAAGAAAGAGCACCTTTTCCAGTAATGAAGAAGTTGAAACCAAAATCAATATCTCCACAAATGAAGAGACAGAGGGAGAAGAAGACTCTTTTAGAATTCTTATGCATGAAAAGAAGAATGAAGAAGGCACACATGATCCTAAGGAGGACATGCCTGCCTCTCCTCTGGTAAGTGATCGACCATCTTTAAATCTAGGCGCTTTGGTAAATAATATGATAGATGTTGAAGATCTTATGCCGATTGCCCAATTATATGATGAAGTAAATGGTGAAGATAGAGAAACTGTTACTAATGTCTATTCAGTACATTTTTATTTGCAATGTGAGCATGGAGACAATCCAGAAGAAAGTGACTGATAATGTTTGGAAAGTGTTAGTACAAAGAAAGCAAGAGGCTATAAATGATGGAGACAAGATGAAAAATGAGGCCTTGGTTTCTTATGGATCCTCTTTATCTCAAGAAGAGGCTGCTAATTTGTTAAGAGAATGTTCTACTCTATTTAGAGTCAACAAGGAGTCAACATGCTTATGACTAAGGAGACAGATAGTATGAAAAAAAGTAAGGGAAACTCGGGACATAATCAGAAGTTTGGCAATAAATTATGGGAAAAGAACCAATTCTTCATCCCATACAGCTCAGGCACAAGAGCATGTTATTGTTACAGAGGTAGTGGATCATCCAATCTTGGAAAGTGTTGGTGAGATACATGAGGTTTTAGAGAATCCTGCTCCTTTGAATGATACATAGGAGACTACAAGCAAAAAGTCTAAAAAAGAACACAAGGATGATATTGATAATGCACCTGAAGAACATCATGAATCCACTGGAAACAATGGTGAGAAGAGTAAAGAGAAAGATGAAGGGAGCAAGGATGATGAGGACAAGAAGGATAAAGAAAACAAGGATAAATCCTCTGGAAAATCCTCAAAAGAAGAAAAAGAAAAAGAAGAAAAGGAAGAGGAGAAAGAAGAAGAAAAGAAGGAAGAAGTAAAGGAAGCCACCCAACCTGAAAAAAATGAAGAGAATCCCAAAGTTGTTGAGCCACTAAAGCCAATCGGAGAATCATCCAGAAGCACTCTCAAAGGGTTATTGACAAGGAAACTAAAGCTACAACCAATGCTGCCACCTTAGCTAGTCAAGCTGCCTCACATCCAAGCTATTTATATTTGTCTAAGAGTGCACCAAGTGAGAAAATAAAGATTTGTGGCACTTTTCTTAGCTCAGTTACATAGGAAACTAGTGAAACTTATCAGAAAGGGAATGAGATGATAAAGGAAGCCATTAGAGCTTTGCAGGAAACAACCCCTGGTGTTACCACAAATGATTCCTTAGCACCAATTAAGAATCTAAAGTGTGCAGTTGATTCTGTTAAGGAATATGCTTCTAATCTTAAGGTACAAATCATGAAAGAGGCGAAGACATGTCTTCTAGATAAAGGACTACTGATTCTGCAAGACAAATGTGTTATTGCAAAGTTTGAAAGAGGTGAAAGACTGTGATACAAAGCCCAATTATTATTTTATTATTGCATGCAGTGGTCGGATGCCACTTGAGGTATCAAGGAATTAATGGACTCAATTGAGTCTCAACTAATAGATGCCTTTAGATTCTACAAAGTTGCAAATGATAGAAAATACATTGGTTGGACTTCGATTGTAGACCTTCAAAATAAGTTCTTCATTTTGCAAAGGAAAAAAGAAGATGCAATAAGACGCTTTGGAGAGCTTGGAGATTTGTTAATGTCCAAACACATCTCCATATCAAGTTCCTTGATAGATGCAAAAAGATTGGAGAAGATGAGCATTATTCCTTCCACTTCGGAAGAAGGAGAAGGATGCTTCATGGAACTGGAGCTAACAGGATCTGGGATGATGGTAAGCCAACTTGGGAAGTAATTCCCAAAAAACTACAAGGTTCGACCAGCTCTTGATTATTTTTTTTTTCCTTCCCTTTGTCCTTGATGTCAAAGGGGGAGTGTAAATAATGTTTTAGTTTTATGTTTTGAAAGGGGGAGTTGTATGAAGAATTGAATTTTTTTTGTTGTTGCACAATTTTGGTTTTGAAGTGAGTTTCACTTTTGGCACATGTTTCCATCAATGACAAAGGGGGAGATTGTTGGAAGAATCAATGATACCTCTAATTTGTTGTCTTTGTTTTCATTGATGCCAACATTATTTTGTCTCATTATTTGCTCATCCGGTAAACTATGTTCATGCTACACTAATCTGGTAATTTGGTCCGGAATCTCTTTGAAGTGTATGTTGACTCATATAATTTTGATATGTTTTTCAAGAATCTTAGATGCAGTTTTGATTGAGGAATCAACAATTTTAGTTGAATAGGTTGAAAGATTTGAATGTCAGAAGTTCGGCTTACAGTTTTGTTATGTTTATTTTTTAGTCGACTTAAGGTGCATGTTTCATGAAGGATTATTTTTTAGGTCCAAGCCAACCTAAATTGTGTCTTGCATTTTTGGTTTTGAGCACCAAAGAAGTTTTGTTTTGTGGCCGACAAGATATTTTGAATTATGTATGCTTACATCCAATTAGGTCGACCTAATTGATGTATGAACCGTGTGTATATGGAATTGTACTTAAGATATATTTGAGAAGTACATAGATGCATGCATGCTTGAGAGATAGAAAGAGAGAGATGTAAAGAATTGATGATGCGAGGTATGTGATGAAGTGATATGGTAGTTGATGATAGTTGTTGTACCCCTGCAATCTGGTGCAGGACTTTCCATCTTTCAAAGCTTAATTGAAATTGTACTTTAACACTTAAAAGGTGCATTCCTTTTAGTTCACATCTCTGGCAGGGAGCCATATATTTTTGTATTCTAGCGATAAGCCATATCTTTTGTACTCCAACTGCGAGCCTTTCAAGGACAGTGTAACCTGCTAGTGTGCCATGTAGTATCTTGTAACCAGTTATAATATATTGTGAGTTAATCTTCATCGTGTTTTTTCCCACTTTGGTTTTTCCATGTAAAAATTCAAGTGTCTATGATTTGTGTGATGTTATGTTCATTTCCATGTTTTTACTTACTACTACATCAAGATACATTGTAATAATTGGATGGTTAGCAATCAATTGGTTTAGTAGAATACTAATTCACCCCCCTTCTCAGTATTCTGTGTGTTCAACATTGTCATCATCATGCACTCCATCACTTATCAATCTCACTCAAAAAATTCCTATTCAAAATCCTTTTTTTTTACACCAACATTCTAATTTTATCATAGAATCCTCCATCCTTATGCAAACTCACATCCCATTATCTGATCCATTACATTTAGGTCAAGATCAGTGTCCAAAACATCAAAAAATAAGATCCAACATGAATCAATATTAATTTATTAATAAAATCCTCATAAATGATGACATAAAATTTAATCAAATATTTGATCAATATCCTATATTTGATCTTGAAATCCAATCTTGTCCAATCTTTAATCAAGATCCTATTGATGATTATGAAATCCATTATAATCTAATATTTGATCAAGATGATCCAATATTTATTCAAGATCCTTCCATTAAAAAATAAATCCAATATGATCCCCTCATCTACTCATATACCATCCATGATCACAAAATTAAAGTTGATACCATCTATATTCTAACAACCTCCATTTCCCAAGATGAGACACTGGCCTCCTTTGGAAAAATAGATAATGAAACAAATTTCATGGATCACATAAAACATGATAAATAATCTACCATGAATCAAATTGACATTCCAAATGATCAAATGAGAAAATTCATGAACAAGGATAAAGATATAGTATCATATAAACTAGGATCATCTACTTTTCTTAAATTAGGATATCACAAATGATAAAATAATAAACATTGATGGTTCTCAACAACACAAATATGGGTTATCATATTTCTTCTAAAACAATAGATATCCCATAAAAAAACACTATAAAAGTATGCAGTATCAAGGAAAGGGACTAGGCTTGCATGAACAAGGAATTTTACAACTAGTACGACTTTTCACAAATCCCATATTTGAAGTTCTCAACTATTCATAAATCAATAATTATAATGGTGTTAGTGGTACATCAATTATATTAGGGTAATATTATCCAATGCAATAATCAAAATAGGGGCCATATATAATTCTTATCATAAGGTTACTTCCAACACTCTGACTAGTCATATTATAAACCATCACTCCCAATTCCTTAAACCCATCAATTATGACCAAAAAAGAAAAAAATACAACTAATGAATTCCAAAATATAATGAATCTAAAAATCAAAGTGGACACATGAGTTCAAAATAAATCCTAAAGAAAATTGGACAAAACGAATCCAAGAATTCAAATATAATAGTTAATAAAAGTATGGAGCCACAAGAAAAAAAAATCTCACATATAAAATATGTTCACCTCCTTCAAAATGGTCATCAAACTCCTAGACAAATTCATATACAAGTGTTGGTTCTAAACACAATCACAATCCAAAATCTAAACCCCATCATACACCATCCATTTGAAAAATAAAAAATATTACATCCAAAATACAAAATAATCCATAAACATCTACCATCCCCCATAAAAATCCAATATCTCACATAGAATCCAAAAATCCTACCTCAAAAATCTATCACACCCTATTATAAGTAATTTATCATTTTGAATATCATGGAACTCTATCACAAGTGTATATATTTGGATAAGATCAACTCTTATGTCAGTAAGGATCATAATAAAATCCACGGGACAATATATTTTTGTCATGATCATAATGAAACAACTCCTCTATACAAGTCACTATTGGAATATCATGACACCAATATCTACATCAACACCATCAAATGGACTAAAATAGCTAATGATTATCCAAAGATCAATACCATTTGAAAACATCATTTAAAAAAAATACAAAAAAAGGTCAAAATAGTAAAGAGAAAAATTTCCCTTTGGTTAAAACCATTTCTATGGTGTCTTAGATTAATCATCATGACAAAAACATGAAAAATTGACATAATTTTTAATAAAAATTAAAAATTAAAAAAATTAAAGAGAAATAAATATTCTAGTAGTGAAAACCATTCTTATGACACTTTGGATAAGTACCATGATGAAAACATACAAAACAAGTGCCATGCAAAAGATCAATTATCTTTGTGTACCATTATAGTTGGGGTGAATTGTATATCCTTCATAGAAAGAATCCATAATATTTAATCACCCATCCATCAAACCTTAATAGAAAGAACTAACTATCACAAGATATATCCTTAATCCTCAATACATATCCATTAGTAATCCTCATTCTAGTCTTAACAAGGGAAACCAATATTCCATCCAAAGTCTTCCTCAAAACAATTCTATATCCAAAATCCCCATATACAATTCATCCCTCAAATCCTCATCCCTATCTCCAATCAAATAACACACTAGCATAAATTCACCCATTGATCTTAATTTCATATATATTTATCCTTCCCTTAGAAAATAAATCCTAGACTATATCTTAATCCAAGGTAAATATTTCATGGATAGGTATATCCTAGTCATTTGATGAAATCTTCCTGCAAACTAACAATTCAAACATCCGCCTATTAGTTGTTCTTCTCTTGCCTTTGACAAGGGAAAATTGTCCATCACCCCAAGCCTCCCTCAACACCAAACAATCTCCTAAGTCCCTATCTCCAATATATATAATAAAACCTCATTTTCATCACCAATCTAGGAAAGCCTTTTAGGCTCCACCTCTTATCGTAATACTACATCCTCTAAACCATTACAATCCAATCCATCCCAATCCAAAAAAAATCCAATAATTTTTTTTGGGGGGGAATTTCTCAAAGGACCAATAATAAAGGATTTTGATCTCTAATACTTAAATGAAGTTATGCCATCCCATCATACCACTAATCCTAAACCATCTAAACATCTCTCATCATCATGCACTCCATCACCTATCAATCTCACTCAAGGAATTCCTATTCAAAATACACTATTTTCATGCCAATATTCTAGATTGATCAACTTGAATCCCCTATCCTTATCCAAACTTACATCCCATTGTTTGATTTATTGGATCTAGGTCAAGGGCAATGTCCAAAACATGAAAAAATAAGATCCAACATGAATCAAGATTGAAAGTTATTAATAAAATCCCCATAGATGATGATGACATCAAAGTTAATCAAATATTTGTTCAATATCCTATCTTTAATCTTGAAATCCAAGCTTATCCAATCTTTAATAAATATCCCATTGATTATTATGAAATTCATTATAATATAATCTTTGATTAACATCTTATCTATGGTCATGACATTCAAGATGATCCAAAATTTATTCAAGATCCTATTATTGATAAATAAATCCAAGATGATCCCCCCATCTACTCCTATCCCATCCATGATCACAAAATTAAAGTGGATACCATCTATATTCCAACAACCTCCATTTCCCAAGATGAGACGCTAGCCTTCCTTGGATAAATATATAATAAAACAAATGGCACATGGATCGCATAAAACATGTTGATAAATAATCTACTATGGATCACATTGAGATTTCAAATGATCTTCAAATGACGAAAAATAATGACCAAGGATAAAGAAACATTATTGTATAAACTAGGATCATCAAATTTTATCAAATTAGGATATCACAAATGATAAAATAAAAAACCATTGATGGTTCTCAATAACACAAATATGGGTTATCATCTTTCTTCTAAAACAAAAATACCTTGTTGAAAAAATCTACCATTGAAAGGGATTAGGCTTGCATGAATAATGCATTTACAACTATTACACTTTTGTATAAATCCCAAATTTCAAGGTCTCAACTATTCATCAACTAAGAAGTCTAATGATGTTAGTGGTACATCAATTATATTAGGGTAATACCATCCAATGTAAGCATCAAAATAGAAGTCATGTATATTCCTTACCATAAGGTTTCTTTTGACACTCCTCCTAGAAACACCATAAAACAACACTCCCAATTACTTAAACCCGCAAATTGTGACAAAAAAAAAAGTACTACAAATAAAAAGATTGAAGTTGAAATTTTAGAATATAATGAATCTAAAAATTAAAGTGGACACATGAATTCAAAATAAATTCTAAAGAAAATTGGACCAAGTGAATCAAAGAATTCAAATCTAATGTTTAATAAAAGTATGGAGCAAAAATAAAAAAATATCTCACATATAGAATATGTCAACCTTATTTAAAATGGTAATCAATTCCCCATACAAATTCATATACAAGTTTTGGTTCTAAACACAATCACAGTCTAAAATCTAACTCTGTCATCCATCATCCCAAGTTTGGAAAATAAAAAATATTACATCCAAAATGTAAAATAATCCATCGACATCTACCACCCCCCATAATAATCCAACATATCACTTAAAATATTAAAAATACTACCTCACAAATATATCATAACCTAGTAGAAACACTTGATTATAAGGAGTCTCATTGAAGTCTATCTCAATGTGCATATTTGGATAAGGCCAACTCTTATGTCAACAAGGATCACAATAAAATCCATGGGTTGTATACAAGTGTCATGATCTCGACAACACAACTCCTCTATACAAGTCACTATTAGCATATAATGACACTAACATCTACATAAACACCATAAAATAGACTAAAATAGTTAATGATTATTCAAAAATTAATTTCATTTGAAAATACCAAAAAAAATTAAAAAATAGTAAAGAGAAAAATTTCTCTTCGAGGTTAAAACAACTTCTATGGTGTCTTGGGGTAATCATCATGATGAAAATGTGACAAACCAACATAATTTTTGACAAGTAAAAATAAATAGAAGAAAAAATTAAAGAGAAATAATTCTTCGAATATTGAAAACCATTATGGCACTTTGGATGAGTACCATGATGAAAAACTAGGAAACTATTGGCTTTCAGTTGTCTTTGATTTGTCCTTGATGTCAAAATTGAGGATATTTGATGAGCCACATGATGTTCAGTTTTGGATCTACTCTAAATGATATTCTTTCAGTGTTTATGATTATGTTGGACTGATAGTGTTGATAACACATTGTACAGGTTATTCAGGATCGATCATTTTAAAGATCATTTGAAGGCTCCATTTGAGGTTGCACAACACAGGTTATTTGATCATATTCTGATTGATCATTTGTAGGTTCAGTTTGAAAAAATAATCATTTCTCAGGTGACTAAGGTCATTTAGTCTTTCTTGTTACATTTTAATGTGTTTGATTATGCACATTTCTATTGTATATCTCATGGCATTTTGACTTGACAATATCATTGTGTCAATGGTTCTTTGATTTCTCTATATGGGAATTATAAGGTGACTTCTCGATACGGGCCTTGCTATGATAATCAACATTGAAGTGTTCATAAGCATCTTGATTGATTATTTAATGTGGCATATAATATAAACCTTAATTGGTTTCTTTTGGCACATTGTATTGTTGTTTACCTTGGCATATCGGGTGGTTATTTCATTTCACAATGGAGTTATCTTTGTAAAATTCATATGGCAGTGACATTATAAGGTTTTGGGCTCATCCTAATAAGGCTTTAGTTTGTCTTGATTGGTCATATATATCTTCGGGCAGCTTGCATAGTATTTTATATTTGAGCACAATGCATAAGTGCTTAATCACATTGCATCGGTGTTTGATGTGGTAATAAGGAAATTGGTTTAAAGTTGACTTCCATTTGAAATGGTGATTACACCATGTCTTTCCTTAATCGACACTCCTTGTAAACAACTTGTGTTTACTTTATACTCCTAATGAGTATCAAAGCATGTGATAAAGGCATTTGTTGAATGTCAATGAAATAGACTTTTTAAAAGTCTTAGCAATGATAGTAAGGATCAAATATTGTTGATCACTGTTTTGAGTCTAAATCGGGCTGTATGGGGCTTAACATGCATGAGACTTCACTTTATTTATTATGACTTGGCATTGGTAGTGAATAGTTGGAATGTTTTGTCGGCATTGGAGTCTTACTCATTGGACTCTAAAGCATTATGATGGTTCATTAATCATTGTGTTTGACTTGCATTAGACTTCAAATCATCATTGTTTTTGATAAAGCCTTCGACAGTTTTGAAAGAAAGAAATTTAGGGAATATTATTGTTGAATGGTTTGGAACCCTAGCCGCCATGAGAATGTTGTGTTCACAGTTGTAAATCTGTTCTTTTTGGCTGACACTAAAGGAGTTAGACAAGTTCGTTACAAGCATGGACAACAGATCATGAGTTAGCAAGGACTTGGTAGTTGACAATGGCTTCTTCAGCTGTGCAATTGTGGTTGTCTCCATCAGTCTGGTATTTGTTTGATTTCTTCATTGCTTAAACATGTATTAAAATTAAATCTCCTTTTAATGGGCAAGGACTATTTTTTTAGCAGACAGGTAAAGGGTTAATGTATTCAAGTATCTTGAAGCAAAACAGTTATTGCAATCAATTTTCGATGAAGATTCATGATAGTATAAAAATAGTGTGGTTGATCACTGTTTGTGTGTGTGGGTATTTTTGAAGGATTAATACATAAAATTCTGGAATGAAAATCTTGCAAATTCTGGAATTAATACATGAAGGATGCAGAGTTTTTAATTGATATGTCTTGTATTTTAGAGATTCCAGAATGAATCTTTAGGATATTTGATGTATTACTATGGAAGGCTTGAGTGAGAAGAATATGAAGCTTCAGACACATTATGTAAATTTTGTACTGCATTGAAAATCTTTATTATGATTCTCATATTATTGTATTTTAGGAAGATGTTGTCATTCTCATACAACATTCTTCAATGTGCTTAAAGAGGATATTCATAGTCTTCTATTGAAATTATAGGGTTGCAAATTATGCACTTCTAGGGTTCTTAGAATATTGTAATTGTGTTGCATTGTAATGGAGTTGGTGCTCTAAATTTGTAAGGGGTCGGTACTCCTTGGAATGGGTGTTCCTAAATTTGCAAGGGGTTGGTGCTCCTAGAGTGGGTGCTCTAAATTTTGACTATAAGGCATTGTAAATAGTGGTTTTATATAAGCCAGTAAGGCATCTTTTAGGAGTGGTTTTTCTACCCCAAGATGGTTTTCCACTCGTCAAATTCATGGTCTTATAGTGTCATTTCTTTGTAATGATAATGTGGGTAGATTGTGATGTTTGTCCTTATCAATTCATAGTTGAATGATTGTCTTTTCATTTCTACAAATGTTTATATTGAAGCTGTCCTGTTAATGTTATGAACTTTCATTCAAGGGAAAGCACAAATATTTCATTTAAGTCTATGCATACCAATGTCTTATTCATATGCTTAATTGATACACAAGCCAAGTCTGCTTCACAAATTGTCATTAGTTTTCTTGGTTTAAAAGTGAACACTAAACTCAAAAATTTTGTGACTTTTATAAATCATTGATTCACCCCCCCCTCTCAGTGGTTTTAGTCTTCCAACAGAAACATGTTCCATACATAAGATTGATAATTATCTTTGTGTACCATTATACTTTGGGGCAAGTTCTCTCATTGGTTAGAACTAGTGTTAGAATTAGGGTTAGAACATTGGTTAGGTTAAGATTAGGGTTATGATAAGGATTAAGGTTAGGATAAGGATTAAGGTTAGGATAATGGTTATAATTCATTATAATCTTAATTTTACAATTATTATATTACAATTATAACTCTAATTCTTATTAATTATCATAATTCTAATATCATTAGAATTATGTTTTGGGTTAGAATCAAGCTTATAATTAAGGATAGAGTTGGTGTTACAATTAGTGGTAGGGTTCATTTAGAGTTATGATTCAATTAGGGTTTAGATTCAATTAGGGTTATGATTAGGGCTTAATTAAGGTCATGGTTTAATATCCAATTTTTAGTTTTACACTATTTACATGAATTATGACCTATTTAACATCTATGACTATCTTGTAATGAATTTATATGTAGGGAAAACATTCAAGACCTTTGATCAAATATTCTTGTGATTCAAGTTTGTAGGGAACACTAGAATTTCTGTAGAGTGTGATGCTTAGAATTTCTCAATTGTTATTGTAGTCAATGCAATAACAAATGGATATGTAAATGGATTTGTTTAATACAAAAATATTTGGGAGGGGTTGAATTGGCCCTCTCCCCAAGGCTGCAGGGAATGGTCACTGGCCATGGCCATTCTTTTCAATGTAATGCAAAGCAAATTTTAAACTTTCAATTAATTTGTAAATTGCTATGTAAATGGATTTGTTGTTTAATAAAAAAAATATTTGGGAGGGGTTGAATTGGCCCTGTCCCCAAGGCTGCAGGGAATGGTCACTAGCCATGGCCATTCTTTGCAATCTAGTGTCTTTGTGTTGATTTTTAGATTATTTTTTACTGTAGAATAAATTAAATTTTTATTTCATCATATTTAACGATTTGACATTTTTGTAGTGTGATTATTTGAATATTATAATATCCTCTAATTATAGTGTAATCTGGTAACATTGTAATAATTAGTGTTGTGTTATTAGAAGTTTGCAAGTTAAACATGATTGTTAGTGTATTTTAGTTTAGGAATTCATTAAGTGGTTGTGTGTGGTGTGTGTTTGAACATTGATCTACTTATTGTTCATTGTAGTGTGGGTTTGAATTTTGGTATTGACTTATATTTGATTCATTTTGAGATTTAATTTGTACGTGTTTGAACTTTGACACTTTGATGGTCACTTTGTTTGCATTTAATGTTTATATCAAGTGTGTAAGCTCTGTTGTGTTTACTTAATGCATGGTTGAACTAATTTTTTGTGAGATTTATTTTAACTTTCCCATTTACTCTGTGCGTGTGTTGAAAATCAATGTTTACTTCATGTGTGGTTGAACTAATTGTACGACATGTGTTTATATTTCAAAATTCAAATTAATTTTATGTAAAATATGTACTATCTTTGGCATTCATTTATGTGTGAAGTGAACTAATGTTGCATAAAGTGTCTTTTGAGTTCTTTCACATTCACTTATGTCAATGTTTAAACTTTAGCATTTGCTTAATATATGTTTGAAGTGTGTGTTTGAACAAACTTTGTGTGAAACATGTTTTAACATTGGCAACCACTTTGTTGCATTTGTACTTTGACATGTGTGTGTATGTTTGAACTTTGACATTCACTTTGTATGAAGAGTGTACCAATTTTGATACTCACTTTATGGTATATGTTTGAACTTTGACATATACATTTTGTGTGTTTGTATTTTGACATGCTTGTACTTAAGTCTTTGAACTAACTTAAGTAACTTTTTGTGAAACATTTTTAAATTAGGCATGTATTCACTTTTGTGTGTTTGTTCTTTGATATGTTCGAACTAACTTAATTTTCCTTTAAACTTTAGCATTTACTTTGTATATATGTGAAGCGTGTGTTTGAAAAAACTATGTGTGAAATGAACAAATATTGTGTGAAATATCTTTGAGTTCTTTCACATTCACTTATGGTCAATGTTTAAACTTTAGCATTTTCTTAATATATGTTTGTGTGTTTGTACTTTGAAATGTTTGAACTAACTTAATGTACCTTTAAAATTTAGGATTTACTTTGTATAAATGTGAAGTGTGCTATATGTGAAATGAACAAATATTGTGTGAAATGTCTTTGAGTTCTTTCACATTCACTTATGTCAATGTTTAAACTTTAGCATTTTCTTAATATATATTTGAATTGTGTGTTTGTGAAACATTTTTAAATTAGGCATGTATTCACTTTTGTGTGTTTGTTCTTTGATATGTTCGAACTAACTTAATGTGCCTTTAAACTTTAGCATTTACTTTGTATATATGTGAAGCGTGTGTTTGAAAAAACTATGTGTGAAATGAACAAATATTGTGTGAAATATCTTTGAGTTCTTTCACATTCACTTATGGTCAATGTTTAAACTTTAGCATTTTCTTAATATATGTTTGTGTGTTTGTACTTTGAAATGTTTGAACTAACTTAATGTACCTTTAAAATTTAGGATTTACTTTGTATAAATGTGAAGTGTGCTATATGTGAAATGAACAAATATTGTGTGAAATGTCTTTGAGTTCTTTCACATTCACTTATGTCAATGTTTAAACTTTAGCATTTTCTTAATATATATTTGAATTGTGTGTTTGAACAAACTTAGTGTGAAATATGTTATAACATTTACAACCACTTTGTTGCATTTGTACTTTGACATGTGTGTGTATGTTTGAACTTTCACATTCACTTTGTATGAAGAGTGTACTAACTTTGATACTCACTTTATGGGATATGTTTAAACCTAAGTATTTACTTTGTATGGAGTCGAAGTAACTTTTTGTGAAACAATTTTAAATTAGGAATGCATTCACTTTTGTGTGTTTATACTTTGATATGTTTGAAATAACTTAATGTACCTTTAAACTTTAGTATTTACTTTGTATATGTGTGAAGTGTGTGTTTGAAAAAAATGTGTGAAGTGAACAAATATTGTGTGAAATATCTTTGAGTTCTTTCACATTCACTTTTAGCATTTGCTTAATACATTTTTGAAGTGTGTGTTTGAACAAACTTTGTGTGAAACATGTTGTAACATTAGCAACCACTTTGTTGCATTTGTACTTTGACATGTGTGTGCATGTTTAAACTTTCACATTCACTTTGTATGAATAGTGTACTAACTTTGGCACTCAATTTATGGTATATGTTTGAACTTTAACATACATTTTGTGTGTTTGTATTTTGACATGTTTGAACTTAAGTGTTTACTTTGTGTGTAGTTGAAGTAACTTTTTGTGAAACATTTTTAAATTATGCATGTATTTGCTTTTGTGTGTTTATACTTTGATATGTTTGAACTAACTTAATGTACCTTTAAACTTTAACATTTACTTTGTATATGTGTGAACTATGTCTTTGAAAAAACTATGTGTGAAATGTCTTTGAGTTCTTTCACATTCACTTATGTCAATGTTTAAACTTTAGCGTTTGCATAATATATGTTTGAAGTGTGTGTTTGAACAAAATTTGTATGAAATATGTTTTAACATTGACAACCACTTTGTTGCATTTGTATTTTGACATGTGTGTGTATGTTTGAACTTTCACATTCACTTTATATTCAAAGAGTGCACTAACTTTGATACTCACTTTATGGTATATGTTTGAAATTTGACACATACATTTTGTGTGTTTGTATTTTGATATTTTTGAAGTTAAGTGTTTACTTTGTGTGTAGTTGAACTTTATGTGAAACATTTTTAAATTAGGCATGTATTCACTTTTGTGTGTTTTATACATTGATATGTTTAAACTAATTTAATGTACTTTTAAACTTTAGCATTTACTTTGTATATGTGTGAAGTGTATGTTTGAAAAACTATGCGTGAAATGTGTTTTAACTTTGACAACCATTTTGTTGTGTTTTTACTTTGGCATGTGTGTGTATACTTGAACTTTCACATTCACTTTGTGTATATATTTTTCTATTGTATTACATTTTACTATGCTATTTCGTCACATTTAATGATTTGACATTTTTGTTGTAGTATAATTTTTTAAGTTTTATACTATATTTTAACTATAATGTAATTCATAATAATTAGTATTATGCTAATTTAGAAGGTTGCAATTTAAACATGTTTGTTTTGTGTGTTTTAGTTTGAGAATTCATTAATTGTTTGTGGTGTGATTCACTTATGCTTATTGTAGTGTGGGTTTGAATTTTGGCAATGACTTATATTTGACTCATTTTGAAATTTACTTTGGCACTTTTGTATGAACTTTGTTTGCCTTTACTATTTATATGAAGTGTGTGTTTAAGCTTTGGTATTTATTAATTATTTTTTGAAATTACTTTCAAACTTGTTTGTTTAGTGTGTTTAGACACACACAAGTTGTGAAGTGTGTTCTTGAACATTAATTTGCTTTTTTTTATTGAAGCATGGTTTTGAATTTTGGTATTAACTTATATTGCATAAATAAACTTTGACACTTAGACATTCTTTTTATTTGCATCTATTGTTTATATATGTAGTGTGTGTTTGAGCTTTGACATACATTAATTATTTGTTTGAAGTAACTTTCATTGAACTTGTTTTTTTGTGTGCTTTGACATCCACTAGTTGTGAAGTGTGTGTTTGACCATTAATTTATGTACTGCTTATTGAAGTATGGATTTGAATTTTGATATCGACTTATACTTGATACATTTTCACATTTACTCTACATATTTGAACTTTAGCATATTGACATTCAGTTTTTTTTCATTTATATATATATATATATTAGACTGTAGGAATCGGTCGGGTATCTATTCCCCTATAAACTGCAGTGTGCTTGGTAAACATTTTTCATGTGATTGGTGGCACTCGTGCGACATGCTCTCTGGTACCACGGGTTTGGGGGGAGACTAGACCTCGTGACCTCTTGCTTGCAACAGGATGCTTTAGCCAATTGAGCTAGGCCCCCTGCCCCAACATTAATTAATATTTCATTTGAAGTGATTTTCAAGTTTTTTTGTTTAGTGTGTTTCAATTTGATATCCACTAGTTATTTATTGGAAGCATGTTTGAACTATAGCTATTTACTTTGTATGCATTTATTTTTGAAATTTATCATTTAATTTGTGTACCTATGTGGATTTTGACATCTTGTTATTATATTTTAAAACTTTGTGCAAAATGTATTAGTGAACTTTGGCATTCCCTTATGTTATGTATTAGCATTCACTATGTGTGTGTGTGAGATAGCGAGAGAGAGAGAGAGAGGGAGTGTGTTTTAATTATTTTACCACTCACTTATTATATTATTCATTGGAATTCACTATGTGTGTCTGCGAGAGAGAGAGAAAGAGGGAGTGTGTTTGAATTATTTTATCACTCACTTATATTTGATCTTATTATTTGTTAGTTTGTATGGATGGGTGGGTGATGACTCAACTAGAACTTATATGCTCCAATTCCAAACTTTTATGACAATGAGTAATACCAAAAAATTCCTTGAATTAAACTTGTCAAAGCTACAAACTATGACCAACTGGATATGTCAATATGGGAATGCAAAACAATAATTTATTCCAAGAACAGAGTCTTTATGCTACCTTATGCCAAGGAAATTTTTCCATAGTCTTAGACAACATGAAGATAATGGATGCACGACTAAAAGCCAATACAATGTTGGCTAAAATGAGAACATAAATACAAAGGAATAATTTTAAATCTACTAACCATTGTGATCAAAACGTATGCACAACCACCATATTTTTATTCAAAGAAAATTAAGAAAACTCAATATATGATAGATTAGCAACATTTTGAAGTGAAACAAGGTTCTTCTAGAAGTGGCCTTACAACAAAAAATTTATATGTTCCCAAATCTTCCCTAATGTCTTTTCTCTTTTCTTTTCATGCTAAATGTTACCTTTCAACTAGCTGCTATCCCTCCTTTCTTCCCATTGTTCCAAGCTTTAGTAGCTTCTCTTTTGTTTTTTGTGCTAAATTCCCAAGTTCTCATTCCTTTCATTGCTATTTCTATCCTTCTTGCTTATTTGTGCTAACTTCTTCTTCTCATCCTCTCAATCCACTTGTAAGCATTTTTTAATTTTCTCCCCAATGTGGGCTCATATGGAAGCTAAATTTTAACTAGCACCAAACTTGTAACTATCATTGATGCTAAAATTTTAACCTCATTTTACTCATGTGTAACTACTCAACGTAGTAAAAGTTAATTTTATCTACATATAATCATCAGTCTTCCCAAGTGGCACCACATGGAAACAATAGTTGGCATCCTTAGCGTCAGCCTTCAAGATCTTGTCCTTGGCTGTAGCTCTTCACATTGCTTCCAAACCTTGTGACCCCTGATCACTTTGGAACTACCTATGGTGCAGTACAACTAGAAGACTTCTTGTGGCTCCCAGAAGACCTTCCCACTCAAGACCTAGGTCCTCCTTCCATGGGAAATCCAAGTCCACCTCCAAGACCTAGAACCCCAACTCAGGATCTCCAAGTCCACCTTGCAATGCTCATAGTTTTGGCTTCACACCCTAAACATAGCACCACTCCTCACTCCACCCATCCTCATTCTCACACCTTGATCACCTTGCACCTGATTACTTTTATGATCGTTGTATGTTCCTCCTTGGGTTTCCCCACCATGACACTTCGCTAGAGAACAAGAATAATCGTGTAGAACACAAATCCGATTGTGGTTGGGGTACTCTCATTCCCCCATAAGAGTTATTTTTTTGAATCCCTGACATCCGTAGGATGCACTCTGATTCTCACCTAATCCTCCAATTTTTGACTTTTCCATTTTGGCCTAGGAACCCATTGCCATACATAGATCCCCTTTACTTAGCCTTGAGAAGCCATCAAAATGACTGTGCATGGAGGAATCCAACATCCTCTCAGCATCACGATAAATTTCCTTTGGTTCCACCCAAGGACTCGGTTATGACATTCACCTTCCTTGGTGCCCAACTCAAAACCCAGTTATGGACCCTGTCCAGAACTCCAGTGAAACCCCTGGTTCACCTTTGCATTCGTCCCTAGCAAGCTCCTTGAATCAACCTCAAAATTTCCCCTGGAAGCTAGCTCGCCCCCTTGATTAACTGCACCCCCTTATATGCTCCCCCACTCTAAATCAGGCAACATCCCCAACGCCAACAACACTGTCCCGAACACTGCTGTGGAGACACCCACTCTTGCTTTGAGTAGTTAAAAGGTAGTGGTGGAGTCCTTCTCCAAGAACTCCAACACCTTATATTCATACTTCCATAAAATCTCAGCTCTTTCCCATGATTCCTCATCTTTGGGCTGAACCTGCCAATGAACCAATAATTCCTTCCATTTTCTGTTTCCAAATCCTCTCTCCCTGACAACAATCACCTCTTGTACCTCCAAGCCTAGCCTGTCCATGACATTTGTTGGCCCCCTTGTTGGCACATTCCTATTGTTGTCTTTCTTTTCCTCATGATATGGACAGAGTTGACTAACATGGAAATCATTATGAACCCTCATATGATTTGGAAACTTCAATTTATATGCAACCTTACCGACCCTTTTTGTCACTGTGTAAGGCCCATCATACCTTTGAGCCAACATTTGAATCAACCCAGTAGGTGTTCTAAACTAAACTAGATCCATCTTCAAGAAGACCATGTTTCCAACATTAAATTCCAAATGCATCCTCCCTGAGTCTGCATACTTCTTCATTCTTTCTGCAACTTTGACCAAGTTATGCCTAGCCAAATCAACCCTTTCGTCATGATCTTGTTTGAGTAGATTTTGAGGATTGATATACACATAGAAAGGTTGATAAACATAGGGAATTAGGGTTCCAAGCATCCATGTGAACCTTTTTCCAAATCACAAACCAAAATTTACAAACAAGCACCAAATCACAAAACAAAAGGAAAACCAAAACTCTCCATAAGTCGATGCTCCTGTATTAATGGGTGTGTTTGAATTTTGATTGTTACTTTGAAGAGTATTCTAACTTTGCCTCACTTTATTTCAACACACTTCACAATGATTAAAATTTGGCGTATTTACTTTGTATATGTGTGAAGTATGTGTTTCAACAAACTTTGTGTGAAGTGTTTTTCCATTTTTCAGATGCATATTTTGTGTGCTTGTTGTGTTTACTTAATACATGGTTGAACCAATTTTGTGTGTGAGTGTGTGTGTGAGAGAGAGGGAGTGTGTTTCAATTATTTTACCACTCACTTATATTTGATCCTCTTATTATTTGTCAGTTTTTATGGATGGGTGGTTGTGTTTGAATTTTGATTGTCACTTTCAAGAGTATTCTAACTTTAGCTCACTTTATTTCAACACACTTCACAATGATAGAAACTTGGTATATTTAATTTGAATATGTGTGAAGTACATTTGTTTCAAAAAAATTTGTGTGGATTGTGTTTCAAATATTCACATGCATATTTTGTGTGCTTGTGTTTACTTCATGCATGGTTGAACTAATTTTGTGTGTGTGTGAGAGAGAGAGAGAGAGGGAGTGTGTTTGAATTATTTTACCACTCACTTATATTTGATCCTCTTATTATTCTAATTTTTGCTCACTATATTTCAACACACTTCACAATGATTAAAATTTGGTGTATTTTGTATATGTGTGAAGTATGTGTTTCAACAAACCTTGTGTGAAGTGTGTTCCAACTTTTCACATGCACATTTTGTGTGCTTGTTGCGTTTACTTCATGTAAGGTTGAGCTAATTTTTGTATGAATTTTATTTTAACTTTGGAATTTACTTTTTTCTTGTTGAAATTCAATGTTTGCTTCATGCATGGTTGAACTAATGATTTTTGATCCTCTTATTATGTGTTAGTTTGTATGGATGGGTGGGTGTGTTTGAATTTTGATTGTCACTTTCAAGATTATTCCAATTTTGACTCAATTTATTTCAACACACTTCATAATGATTAAAATTTGGTGTATTTACTTTGTATATGTGTGAAGTATGTGTTTTAACAAACTTTGTGTGAAGTGTGTTTCAACTTTTCACATGCACATTTTGTGTGCTTCATGTGTTTACTTCATGCATGGTTGAAATAATTATGTGTGAAGTTTATTTTAACTTTAGAATTTACTTTTTACTTGTTGAACTTCAATGTTTGCTTCATGTGTGGTTGAACTAACTATGTGGCATGTGTTTATATTTGAAATTTCAAATCCTTTTTACGTCAAATGTGTACTATCTTTGACATCCATTTATATGTGAAGTGTATGTTTGAGAAAATTATGTGTGAAGTGAACTAATAATACATTAAATGTCTTTTGAGTTCTTTCTCATTTACTTAAGTCAATGTTTAAACTTTAGCATCTGCTTAATATATGTTTGAAGTGTGTGTTTGAACAAACTTTGTATGAAATATGTTTTAACTTTGACACGTGTGTGCATGTTTGAACTTTCACATTCAGTTTGTATGAAGAGTACTAACTTCACTCACTTTATGGTATATGTTTGAACTTTAGTGTGAAGTGTGTTCGAATTTTGACATTCACATTTTATGTGTATGCATTTTGACATGTTTGAACTTAAGTGTTTACTTTGTGTGTAGTTGAAGTAACCTTTTGTGATTTTTTTTTAAAATTAGGCATGTGCTCACTTTTGTGTGTTTGTACTTTGGTATTTCTGAACTAAATTTATGTATCTTTAAACTTCAACATTTACTTTGTATATGTGTGAAGTGTGTGTTTGAACAAACTATGCGTGAAATGAACAAATATCGTGTGAAATGTGTTTTAACTTTCACAACCATTTTTGTGTTTTTTACTTTGGGATTTGTGTGTATGTTTGAATTTTCATATTCATATTGTGTAAAAGTGTACTAACTATGACAACCACTTGTGTTGTATGTTTGAACTTTAGTGTAAATGTGTTTGAACTTTGGGATTCACTTCAAGTGTGTGTGTATTTTGACATTATTGAACTTGGTTGTTTACTTTGTGTGTTTGAAGTAATTTTTTGTGAAACATGTTTAAACTTGGAATGTTTGATTAAACTCCATGTGTCTCAACAAATTTGTTTGTTTATTTTAGGTGTGGTTAAACTAGGTGGTATTTGTTCATTTTTTTTTTTTGTGAAATGTATTGTAACTTTGAAATTCATTTTATATGAATTATTTTTATGTGCTTAAAATTTAATTTTGACATTTACTTTTTGTGTGTTTGAACTATTATTGGCATTCATTTTTTTTGATGTATGTTTAACTTTAACTTGATTGAACAAAAGCTATGGGTTATGTTTCTATACATGTGCGTTTGAAAGTAAATTTTGGCATTCCCTCTATGTGTTATTTGTATTTTAACTAACTTTGGAATTCACTTTGCATGAAATTTCTTTGAACTAACTTTGAAATTCACTTTGTGTGGTGTGTGTGAACACTTTCACATGTTTGAGAAAATTCCATATGCAATATGGAAATTTTGCATTTATTTTATGTGATTGTACATATGTGTTGAATTAAATTTTTGCTTGGTTGGTTACTTTTGTTTGTGTGTTTGAAAGTTAATTTTGGAATTTAGATTGTGGCATTCTTTATTAGATTAGTAGGGGAAGGGACTTGATCCCATGGTTACAACCAAAATTCAAAAGAGGAAAACAAGCTAGATAAAACAACACCGCTAGCCACCATCAAGAAACATGTCCATGGTGGCACACATGCCAAATAACAAAACAATAACTAGAGAACCATAATTCTTAATCAAAAACAACAAATTAATACTAAATAAATTTAAACTTTAGAGACCATTTATTAGGTCCACCATATACTAGCAAGTTCTTAACCATAACAGAGCTATTTGGAAATACTAGTCCAGAATATTGAAATAGAATGACAAAAAAAGTAAGGTAGCCATAATCAAAAGCAAGAAAAAAAGCCATTAGTTGGATTTTCCAATCAGGTCCCAATAATCTCCTATGAGGGAGATATACTCTCTCCAATCAGGTCCATTAGTCCCATCCATGTCCTTCAAGTCGTCCATCTTTCCCATCTTCTTCAGCTTCCTAGTAATCTTAGTTTGACCAATCACTACACCTACCATAGCTCTGTGCATTATTCCATTTGTCACCTTCATCAACGTGGTGATAGATTTTTCCATGTCATCCATTTGTACCTGCATATAGGTTAGCCTGCTTTTCAGATAGTTAGTGCTAGATTCATCAACAAGATTAGTTTCATTGGCAATATTTCTGGTTTTAGGGGCTATTAGAGTTTCATTCCTTTTCTCTTCAAAAAATTCTATCTCTTCCTCCTCGTTATCTTCTTTCTCCTCCTTGGATTCCTCCTCACCCATGTCATAGGTAGTCTCTTCAAATTATATCCCATCACTTTCATCATCAACTTGGGCTTCAAACTCTTCCACCTCCAAGTCTTCCTCCTCATTATAAGTGGCTTTCCATTTCCCCTTCTTGTCCTGGGAGGAAGCCTTAGCAAGGCAAGTAGATCTATGACCTCCACTCCCCTAACACAGCTTCTTATCCTCCAAGTCCTCAATTTGAGTACCCTCCTTTTCTTAAATTATAGTGATAACCTCACTTTGGATTTTCAACTCTTTTTTCATTTTCTTTGGCTTAGGCATTTCTAGAAGTGGGGAATGCTTGTGTTTCTTAGGGGTCACTTTAACCAACTTAAGCTCGATAGATATTTTAGCAGAATTCTTCATATCCACAGGGGTAGAAGGGTTGGAGCTTTTAGTGACATGGGAAGAGCTTTTAACAAGGGTAATCTCATTTCTTTCAACAACAATAGGAGGGTTTGGGGTTAGGCTCCTCAATGGGGTTAGCCTCTGCTAAAGGTACCACATTTTCCCTTGCATTATGATTCTCAATTTCCTATCTAGCAACTAAAGGATTTCCATGAGGATTCAAAGCTAAGGAATGCTTATACAAGGAAAGAAATAATCCTTAATGCAGGGGAGGGTTCACACTCTTTTCTATATTAAGTTGCAGGGAGGAGAGAAAATAAAAAGGTAGATTAATATGCTCATTATGGTGAATATGAGTCAACAATGGAAAGTGGTATGCGTGAACTGTCATATATATTCCTTCAAGTGTAAAATACCACATCACAAACATACTCACCATGACATAAGGAGTCAGGAGTTCAAGCCTCACATATCCATTTTGAAATCTAGCAATATTTTCACCATCATAGAGGAACTTGTCCACAAATGAGTGGTAATCAACACCACTCTTTTTTGCCACCTTGATTCCCTGGTTTTGCAAACCAATAGCCTCTTCTATGAATTGTACTGTCACCTCAAATCTAACCGTACCAATAGCCACATTCCTCTTTCTCCATGAATTGGTAATTTTTTTAGTTAGGCTTTTGTTGTATCCTTTCATGGCTTCAAAAAAGGGGACCATACCCGTTCTGCTAAAAACCCTCCATAGGTCCACATTTTGTCTAAGCACTTGGAAATTTAAAGGTTCTGTATGCTTTTTTGGCCCACCCATTTTTGTGCTTTGTAAGCTTTTAGGATTTTGTGAGCTCTTCTTCATAACCCCACTCCACTGAGGCTTCCTTCCAAACTTGTAGAATACACTATTATAAATTATTTGGAAATAATAACTGAGAGAGAAGTTCAAGAACTTTCTTTTAGAGATAGCTGATATCACAATTCCTCGGGCTAAGACTTTATTATTATTTTTACAAATAATAAATGTCTCTTTATTGTTTGTTCCAAGCAAATCTTCACAATGGCAGATGAAATTGACATAAGGCACTTCATCACACTTGGATTTGACACCATTCTTCACATTGATTAAAGCCATGTGATTCATAACAATCTCGGAAATGAAATAATTATTACCTTTTTCTCTTCAGGAAATCTTTGTACTCAAGGCTGTACCACTTTTATCATCATTATACTACATGCTCTTTCACATGATCACATATAGTTCTTATGCCGCTCCCAACAATCATCTTTGTAAATTGTACACATATTCATATTTTTCTTTGAGAATTGTCTCACTGAAAATGAAAAATGATTATTATCCTAGTGGGTCCACCCATTACACTTCAACGCTTCGTTGGCTACATAGCCAGTTGAGATATTCCTTTATCTAAACACATGTTGCACTCAGCTATGAGTAACGAAATTCATAAGGGACTTACATTTATCAATGATGTCTTTTAATTCCCAAGGGTTCACAACACCTCCATTTAATATATCCACAATTAATTTTTAATTTCCTTCCAAAATAACCTTCTTGAAACCATAATCTCATAGAGCCTTTATACTTCCCCCACATAGCCATAGCCTCAACTTTATTATTAGAGCAGACTCCCAAGTTAACCCCATAACTCACAGTGTAGTCTCCTAATTGGTTTCTTAGCAGATGATGCAGTCAAGACTGGAGGACCTTGTCAGGCTAACCAATCTCGCAACCAACATAGACCACTCACACACATAGATTGAAACGACACAGGAATATGCGAGAAAACATAGCTTCCTTTTATTATTGAAATGCCAATACAACATTACATGCCATCGAATGGGATTTCATTACAATAACCTATAAATATGAGACAAATTTTCCTTAGACTCTCACCACTCTAACCTCTCCTCTCCTCTCTCATTCTGGTCAACCGTTCTTCTCACCAACCTGCCTTGCAAGCTCCTAGCTACTCATCGACTACCTCTGCTATTGGCTTCTTTGCTAGTACCTCCTCTCCCTCCTCCAAGCATTGGCTATCCTTTTATATCATCACCTTCCTTCATGTTGGCTTGGTCATTATTACCTCCTGTGTTGTAGTATGACCATTCAATTACCTTGCTATCAATAGCTTCCAATCGCCAACCAATGAACATGGATTCCACAACAACAATATGGAATTGTTGAATATTGCTTCACTAGATTTCTTGTTCTCATTTTCCAACCATCATTGTTAGCCATCACATGAATTGTACCACTCATGCTATTGATTCCATCATCGCCCTGTCGGTGAGACCACTAATCACCTCCCACTGATACAAAGGAGTCCTATCGATAGATATGCATATTGCTAACTCAAATAGTATCAATTTGTCGAGGATGCTTTGACATGACTCCTGCCGATATGCAAGTGTCTCGTTGATGTTCACCTTAAACTCTATCCATTGTTCCATCACCATGTCACTAGTTCATAATCCACAACAAGGATGTGGATTACCCAATATCTCCACGCCATGAGTCAACTTTGTCACCATTGTTCTTCCACATCATCATGACTAGATCCCACCAAGATTTTGTACTATTGATTAACCAACCTTGATCGCCACCATTGATCAAGCAATATCACTTAGTCACCAAAAAATCAAACTCTAGAACCTCTTGTCAGAGGTTGTAAGGTTATGAAAACCCATGGCTCGCTGACATCATTTTGTCAAGTTGTCGGTGAGACTCCTAGATGAGTCTTGTCAATATGACCACCTCACAGTGATCACCCCATCACTGGGACAAATACTGTTGTCCCACCGAAATAAAACACTCACACCAATGAACCTGTTACACTCTGCCACCATTGAGCCATCACTAGGACGTGGAACATGGTCCCGGAAAAATCCAAATCTCCCACCACCGTGAACTTGTTACACTATCATTCTGTTGTTGAGATGGGCAAGAACCTCCTGTCGATAAGATAAAGTCCTAGCGATGAGGGAGAAATGTTGGCCAAGGGAGGGTGGAGCACGATGCTCTTGCATCAGACTCCCCAAGTGATTAAAATCCACGTGCTCCTGCACATGCATGCACAACATCAACCTTCAGATTCAATTTATTTTTCCTCACCTTCCATTTTCTTTCCGGAACAAGCAACCTTCTCTTATGAAAGCTTTTCTCTGCACTCAACCTCTTGGATGTGGAATCAACTCCACCAGTACCTGACCACCTCCTTTGAATGCATCTCTCATTCACCTCTAATATTGTAGGATTCAACCCACCACAGTCTGTTCACCTCCACCAATTTGCATCTGCAGTTAACTCTGCAACACCATGCAAATCCTTCTTTGCATACCAATCATTTTGAACCATCTCATATATATTCCCTACCTTATCTATCTCAAAATTATGCATTACCTCCTTCGTTGGTAACGCACATCCACTTGGGTTTCTTCTTCTTCATGAACCTTCATCTCTTTCCATTCTTCGATGGCTACTACCACCTATGGATCTTCATCATTTCTATCCTCATTGACTTCTTCTGTCACAACATCCTTTTTCCCACTACTAAATGCCATTATCTTTGTTGTGGCATTGAAAAAATTCTCTATATCTGCGACTCTTCCTCAAGAATCTCTTGATCTTCATTAGGTTCTTCATCGAACATTGGATCCTCATTCATCATTGCATCACCCTCAACTGTTACAACCTCAATATTTGCAAAAAAAACATCCTTCATCTCATCCTCTTTTGTGTTATCCTCAAAACATACTTCTGTAATATTTTCTTCATCCTGTTCTCCTACATACACAACTACAAAGAAATTATTGCCTTTCTTCTTTGTCATTTCACTAAACAATGGCCACACACTCTCAAACTTCAACCTCTCAGGTTTCACAAATGTAAACTTCCTCCAGTTCGGCGATATGTTTTCAAATCTTTAATACCTTCAGAGACTCACAAGTCCCTCTATAGTCATAAGTACTCCTTGCAACAATATCCCACTCACAATACTATCCTCTACCCAACAAAGATTCTAGAAGATGCTTCCTCTACCCACTCTCTCTTAGTGGAGGAACTCTACACCTTCTACCCAGCTTTATCTCTGCTAGAGGATAACAATTATAGACCCTCTTTCATGACTGCAACAAACATTCCTTTTGCAACTCTTTCTCATCTCATCACTCGTAGGTCTTCTGGCTTCAACCCAAACTCGTAGGTCCTACTACAACTACGTCATGTTTGGCATTCTATTACAGACTCAAGACAACTAGCTCTAATACCACTTGAGACAGTTGAGACCGGAGGGCCTTGTCAAGCTAACCAATCTCGCAACCAACACAAACAACTCACACACATAGATTGACACAACACATGAATATGAAAGAAAACATAGCTTCCTTTTATTACTAAAATATTGATACAATATTACATGCCATCGAATGGGATTTCATTACAATCACCTACAAATCTGAGACAAATTCACCTTAGACTCTCACTAGTCTAACCTCTCCTCTCCTCTCTCGTTCTGGTCGGCTCACTCTTCTCACCAACCTACCTTGTGAGCTTTTGGCTACTCGTCCACTACTTCTCCTGCTGGCTTCTCTTCCAATACCTCCTCTCCCTCCTCCCAACATTGACTATCCTTTTATATCATCAATTTCTTGCATGTTGACCTAGTCGCTCTTCCCTCCTATGTTGTAGTATGACTATTCAGATACCTTGCTATTAGTAGCTTCCAATCATCGACCAATGAACATGGATTCCACAACAACAATGTGGAATTGTTGAATATCGCTTCACCAGATGTTGTGGTCTCATTTTCCAACCACCATCATTAACTTTCACACAAATCATACCGCTCATGCTATCAAGTCACCATTGCCCTGTCGATGATACCACTAATCACCTCCAATTGATACAAAGGAGTCCTGCCAATAGATATGCATACCACCAACTCAAAGAAGTATCAATTTTTCGGGTGGGCTCTAAATTGACTCCCGCCGATATGCAAGTGTCCCGTCAATGTTTGCCTTACACTTTTTCCATCGTTCCATTTCCACATCACTGCTCCATAATCCACAACAAGGATGTGGATTACCCAATCTCTCCATGCCATGCATCAGCTTTGTCACCACTGTTCTCCCATGTCATCATGAATGGATCCCACCAAGATTTTGCACCATTTGATTAACCAGCCTTGATCCCTACCGTTGATCAAGCAATATCGCTCAGTCACCAAAAAATCAAACTCTAGAACCTCTTGTCAGAGGTTGTAAGGTTATGAAAACCCGTGATGCACCGACATCATTCTGTCAGGCTATCGATGAGACTCTCGAATGAGTCTTGCCGATATGACCACTTCACACTGATTGCCCTATCACTAGGACAAAGATTGTTGGCCTCTCAAAACAATACTCACACCAATGACCCCGTTATACTCTGACACCATTGGGCCATTGCTAGGATGTGGAACATGGTCCTGCCGAAATCCAAATCTCCCATCGATGCAACTCCATCGTGACCTTATTGCACCATCATTCTATTGCTGAGACGGGAAAAAGCCTCCTGTTAATAAGCTAAAGTCCTGCCAATGAGGGAGCAACACTGGCCAAGGGGAGGTGGAACATAATGCTCCTGCATCAGCAGACCACGTGCCCCATCCATACCTAGATTACCTTTAAAACACCCATAAAAATTACACTTAATCCACTGTCTTTGAGGAGGAACCCACACAATAGCCTTCTTAGCTAGAATTGTGGTCCAATTAAGATTAGTTAGGTTCTTCTTTAGACCCTAGACCTACTTAATTCTCATCTCTTTATAGTTCAACCAGAATTTGGGAAGTTGTATCCTCCCACATCCATATTTTCTTGAACTTGAGCTTTTATGATTATGCAAACCTCACAACTGCTTCTCCCTACCTCCCTGAAGATCTTGCTATTTATTTCCTTCCATATTCCCCAGGTTAAGAAGGGGGGAATTTGGTTCCAGAGATCCATAATGACCTTATGGGAGAAAGGACAATTGGAATAGCTTTAAACAAATTAATTTATAGTTGAGGGGAACATCCGGTCAGTGAACAACAAGGGAAGGAAGAATGACCAAAATTATCTAAAGAACTTGAAATGGAAGAAAAGACACATGAAAAACTCTTCATCCTGCTTGCATAGGATGTATCGATTAACAAGATGAAATCCTCTCCTTACATTATTATCAATAGTTATAATTCTACCATGTGAAGTAGCCCACTAGAAATAGTTGACTTTTGGCACAAGATTTTTAATCCACACTTTATCCCAGTGAGGGTCTCTGCAGTCAGTAAGGGTTTTCACCAATTAATTATAAGCTTGTTTAACAGAGAAGCATCCTGAAGAGCTCCCCTTCCACACCCACTCATCTTCCCTTTCATTAGAAAACCAATTCACCTCTCCTATGAGGTTGTGTAACCTTTATAGAATCGGATCCCAGTTAATCTATCTCTAACCTCTCAGGTTGACACTCCTTAACAACAAGTTGAACTCCTTCCATTTAGGTTCTTCCACCTCCCAATTAACATAGTCCGTAACCTTTTTACCACATATCATTATTAGGCTTTTTCTAAGGGGATTGAATCCATCTATGGAGGAGAGAGGGAAAGCCTCAATCCAAGTGTCTTTCCAGAAATTAGTGTTTTTCCTATTACCAATCCTCTTTCTAACCCCCAATTTCAACACATCTTTTATTTTAATAAGATGGTTCCAGAGAACAGACCCACTGGGAAAATTAGTAGTAGAGAGGAAGCAACTAGGATTTTTGTTCTTTATATATTTAGCTTGGAAAAACTTCGTGCCCAGTCCTTAGACCCATTCAAAAGGTTCCATCCCACCTTTGCAATTAGGGCTTTGTTAAGAAATTTAATTCTCCTTATCGCCAACCCTCCAACATTTTTTGGAGTACACACTTTCTCCCAACTAACCAATGACAATCTGTTTTTCTCTTTTGTTCCCGACCACATGAATC
>VDFB02065412.1:0-37600 GCA_007258455.2 Sequoia sempervirens
TCACATCTCTTTAGGCATCCCTTCTGGAATCTTCTCCCTTTCCATTATCCATCCCCTTGATGCCTAACCCCCCTCTCACAAGGTAAGAGCCAAGCAAATATATCTTCAAACCTTCAGATCTTCATTGATTATCCTTCTTCTCTAGTTTTTAAAATTTTAAAATTTTGGGTGTTTTGTCCTTTATATCACCTAATGAGGGTCTCTACAATGGAACCAATGTTAGAAATAATTCTAAGGAAACACAAACCAAAGTTATGAGCCCCAAGTATTTTCTAAGTGTTTTAGTTTATACCTCAGACTCACTCATATAAAGGTTAACACCAATAGGACTAGACATATGATTAACTACTTATATATTCACAGAAAAATAGATAATATTATATAGATAGAATTTTGGTATTGTATTAATCAAACAAAAAATAATATATTGTTATATCTTCTCCTATACTCTTGGTTAGTCCTTTATACATATGTTCTTCAATGTATATAATTCTCCTTATACATCTATTACCTACATGTTATATCTATATCTTACATTCTATCATTCATATCTTCTTTATACATAAATCTATGGGATGGGACATGACCTATCTATGATACCCCTAGTCTAGATCATATATTTACAATATTATAATCTACAAGTGTTTCTTGTATGTTTTACCGATCGATGTCTTCATTGTCCTACTTTTCGACTAACATGGAGCAAGGATTAGCAAAGGAGGAGGTATGACAAATTTGGGACTTTTGGCAGCGAGAACCTCCTTATAATGGATAAGAGAAGGGTTACAAACCCATGGATTAATAGGAGGGACCAAGGTTTTGGCAAGATGAAGGTGATAAATACAATAGATAAGCCTCTAATTTGTAGGGGTAACTCTTTTTCACCCAAGAAAACTTTATGCAAATATTCTTCCAAAGAAGAGTAAATTCAAAAAGAAAACTTCATCCTCACATTATGGCACAAATGATTAATCATAGGAAAAATCTAAGGTAATTTTTTCTACCTTCCCTCCAATGTAATGTAGTGCATTTAAGGACCTCCACCACCCTCCTCCAAACATCAAGGAGCTCTCCCCTATTGAAACTATTTTACAGTCAATTGATTTTTTTCTCCTCTATTCAAAAACATTTTCATGGCTTCTTGAGAATTACCCTTAACCTTCTTAGGGATATGAACACCGTCCTAAAGAATCCTTGCGGTAGTAACAATTATCTCCTTAATGACATGAAAAGAAATGTCACATCATAGCAACAATCACCTCTTCAAAGATATGAAATAAAATGCCCTGTACATAGACCATGCATGCCTTCCAAGAGTTGGTAAAATTGGTGGAGATGATAATGTCAAATCTATTCACAGGGTCTCCAAATACAAAGTGAGGTTCTCCTCTACAAAATACCCCAAACCTTCTTGTTATTTTTGGCATTCTCATAATTAGATGACTCTGTCTAAAGTAGGTCTCCACCCATGATTAAAGAGAGGTAACAACTGAAAACACATAAACATGGAGGACTAGAAAAACTATGAGGGATATCAAGCTTTAAAACTAAAGTAAGGATATAGAGATGAAATGAGGGAGTAAAGATATTGTTTCCCTTCTTGATTCCATTATTATTAATTCTCTAGAGAGCTACCAAACATGTTGAGGAGACCATTAATGATGTTCTCTAAAAAATAAATAATTATTAGTTTGTGCCTCATTTTTCACTTGGAGACCAATGTTATTAGGAGTGACATGAAATCGTCGTAAATTAGGAAACCATTAATTTGAGTTCCTAGGTTGGTGAGAGCATCAACCAAGTAATTTCCATCCCTATACACATGTTGAACTTTTATGTCATCAAAGTTAATCAAATTAAGTTGTATATCTTCAATTAAATCTTTAGAGGAATAGCAAGGGATGGCCTTAGAGCTTATCATATCAATCATATTCTTGGAGTCATCTTCTAAATATAATTTTCTTATTCCTTTTCTCACAACCAATAAGACACCTTGGAGGATAGCTCAACTACTTCAATGAAGTTACATGATTGAATCCTTAGGTTCTCAACATATGTAGGAACCAATCACCTAACCCTTATCATCCCTTATTAGACCATCCCCACTTTCCTGACTTTTGTTAAACTTAGCAGAACAATCAAAGTTAAGTAGGAAGTGTTATAGAGTTGATTGATGCAATCAAAAGAGATCTGCCACAAATATCTGAAATGAAGGATCTTGGAAAAATGTAATGTTCTTTAGGAATTTAAGTATGGAGATAAGATGGAAATAATTTCATTACTCAAAGAAAGTATGTAAATAAACTAATAAAAATATTTTAGGACTATGATTTTTTACTAGAGAATACATCTTGGCGCTTCTTACTTTTAGAAGCTCACTTGCCTAGTTTTTAACAATATCTATGAAGGATTGATCTAAAAACTACATATTTTAAGATGAAGGTGCTTTTGGGGTTTAGATGATCTTTCGTGACTTGTAAAGTCAACAAAAAGTGATCTAACCCTAAGCATATGACTATTTCATATTTTATGGAATCTTTATACTCAATCCATTTGGGAAAGATAAAAAATATATCAAATATCTTTACTATTTTTCTTAAACTTGGCCTTTTGTTTGTCCATGTGAGTGTCCAGTCCTATGTGTTAAATATAAGAGTGTATTAATTTAGATAAAGGAAGTAAAATCAATTTGTGACTAAGTGGACCTTGTTATACCTACCAGTTTGTCATTTGAGGTTAATATTGTAGTAAAATATTCACATACCATGTATAATTAATTTATGATGGGTTTTATGATGTAATAAATTATCTCCCATAGTTATCTCCTAAGGGTGGAACAATTAAGTCAATATTTGGTGAAAATAAAAACTTATAGTTTGGAGACAATGATAATTTCCTAAAAGAGTTTCCAAACATTTGGTTATTTGGTTTAATCTACCTATTTTGATAAGATTTGGAAACCATTAGAGGCACCTTTTGCTTTGATATATGAGGTGTTCATTCAAGCTAATTTTGTAGCTTATTTTCCTCTTTAGAATTGATTTTAGTTTTTTTGTAAAAGGATGATGTCTAGTTTCTATATATCTAACTTGAAATACTTTACGAAGTGGATTTTTGATATAGTCATCATAAAACTTGGGGCCAATGAAGGAATATTTGACCATACAAACCAACATCAAAATACACACACAACACAAAGATCTCATAAAAAAAATTATTTATTTAAGTTTATTTGATTATCACCATGATTACAACTTCTCACTTTTTTGTAGCAGGCTCTCTTACATGCTAGGGAATAACCATTTATTAGGCTTACTATGAAAATTCAAACATAGATCACACTAAAATATGACCTCATAAACATTAGTCTAATTACCTCCACTATGTTGTATTATTATTTCCCTTTGGATTGCACTCTACTTCATACTCCTTGTTCTCTACTCACAATCTTTATCCCATACCTTGTAGTCTCACCCTACATTTGTTTTACCTCTTGACTTCTTCTATTACCTCTTCATGTACCTTTATTTGATCCAAAACTCAATATTTATAACATCCACAAATTTTTCTAATGATCTGTGTTGGCCATAAGATAGAACAAATTCCAATACCACATGTAACAAGTCATCAACTATAAATAGAAAAAATATAAATTTAAGTGGAAAAAGGGTGGATAAACATCCTCATGATGCTCAACACTCATTTTCAATGGTTCAATACATACTGACAAAAAATATTTGTTGGTGCAAACACTAAATAACTTGCCACACATGAAAACAATCCTAATTTTTCACAAATATCCACCTAGTAGAAACTCTTGTACCAATTTACTATCTTTTTCTTATTATTATTAGATATTAACATGAAACTCAAAAATAAAAAATATGAATAATCCTAAAACTTTACAAGCCAATTTGAAATTATAATTAAATACAACAAATTTCTTCATCACAAACTAATAGAGAAACAAATAACTAAACTAAAACACTTTTCTAGAATGGTGTAAGATTACCACACTACCTAAGGATGTCCCACATCACACACTTGGAGTTGATAAGAAAAATGAATCTCATTTTCTAATACAAGACACCCCTACCTAGGAATTTCACATCTGAATAGGTATACCTTAAGCAATCCACCCTATGCACTAATTTTTGTAGTATTATTTGAAATTTGATTCTATCATTCATCTTCTATATTATTTTTCTATTTCTTGTACTTCATCACAATCTTCTTTATCCCTAACATCAATTACCCTCTTTTTTTGTTGCATATAATCTTATATTATTGCATTCTTTACTATTGCATGTTCCTAAATGAAACTCATTATCATGTTATTTATCTACCATGTCTTTTGGTTGAGACTTCTATCATCACATTCCCTTATCTATAGTACTTCTTTTGCATTTACATTATTTTTTGGTTATCCAACAGTAGCACATATCCTTGGAATCAATGCATATCACTCCTTTCCAACACACGCCCTTGCATCACTATAAAATTATCCCTCACTCACCCTTAGGGCCATCAACTCATATCTTTAGATATATTTTTGTATGTTCTATGTTTTATCCCTCTCATCATACATAGACACCATACAAGACACAAAGCCATAAATACAATGTTACATAAAACCTCATCATAATATGCTTTAATGTTGAACGTCACCAAATACTTTTCTTCTATAGTACCTTATCTCACTATTGCAACCATCCAATCTTATATGGGTGTGACTACTTCATCCACCTTAGCCCAAACTTGTATACCATTTCTATAGACTCCAAATTATCCATACTCACTACTCCTTGTTATATACTCACAATCTCCATCCAAAACCAAATAGTCTCACTCTTCTTCCATTCTACGTCTTTTTTCCTTCCTTTACCTCTTTTATTACCTTCATTCAAGCCAAAAAATACTATACATATCATTAAAAAAATCCAATTTGATCAATACTAACCACAACATAGCATAAGGCCTAACACCACATGTAAAATGTCATCAACCAAAAACAATATAATCAAATTCAAAGGGCTAAACAAAGGAGAAAACTCTTCTAATAAATGTAGTTGGAGGTTAGAATGGGTGATGAAATGTATTCTTCCTTTAGCTTCTAATTTTGAAGTGATTTCCTTTATTCATGTTTCGAAATAGTGGAATAAGGTTGCGAACTATTTGGCCAAATGGGCCTCTAAGGAAGAGAATGGTTGGATGATGGAGAATTGGAGAAATCTGTCTCAGGACTGTTTCCTTCTTCTTCAATGAATTATTGATGATGACAAGATAAGTTGATTTTGAGGATTCTTGTTGGGCTATGTCACATGCCCTTTGGAGATATTGGTAAGTTTTTGTCTTGGGGGTTTGGTTTTGTAGAGATCTTGTGTGGATTCTCCTTTATCTTTTTATTAAGATGGTAATGACCATTTGGAATTCCCTTTGGTACTTTGAGTCATGTACTTAAGCTCTCATTAATATATTCTTCTTTTTACCCTAAAAGAAAATAATGGAGAAAAGTCCATGTGGTGCTCAACACTTGTCCTCAAGGGTTTGGTTAATCTTTATCTTCTATTATTCCAAACTTAAAATCACTTGCTACGTATGAAAATAATCCCAACTATGCACATTTTTCCACCTAATAGATTCTCTCAAAAGTTAGTTTACTATTTTTTCTCATTAAATTATTCTCAAATTTGAATATGACACTAAAAAATAATAACTTAAGCTATTCTAAAAAATGTAGAAGACAATCTAAAGTTCTAAGGAAATGTGGTAGCTTTCTGCATCATAAACTACTAACTACAACTAACAAACAAACAAAGAAACAATTGAACTCAAGTAAAAATATCCACTTTTTCATAATGATTCAAGATTACCATATTTTCTAAGCATGCTCTTGCATTATTTTTGTTAGGTGCATCAAGGCCCATAACATTCTAAGTTAATATTGTCATTGTAGTGGTGGGGGTGCTTCCCCCTACTTTGATTTTTGCTTAATAAAATTTAGTGTAGATTGAGAACTAGATTTGATATCTTCAATCTTGACTTCTTGAACTATCTTACAACCCATTCTTATTTTGGGGTTATGGTTAGCTTGGCCTTTTGTGTCTCATATTATATAGTATTTATAAAAAATTCATTAAGACCAATAATCTGGCTTCTTCATCTTGTACCTTTAGGTAGTCCTCATATGATTCTAAGCCATTGGACTTATTTTCTAATGATTTGATTTTTAGTTTCAAAGTGAAATTTCTTTAGTGTTTCCACCAAACTAGGAGAGAAAGTCATTTTAGTGGAAATGGATCAACTAGTTTTGATAGGGTAGCTATAATATACCCATTTCCTTTAATATTGTGTTGGGATTTTTTATTTAAGAATTCCTTAGGCTCAAATAATAATTTTCTAACCAATTTCATATTAATTTATGGGATATTCTATCTATATTTTTTGTTTAATGAAATTTAATTTATACTACCTACAAAAGATTGGACTAACCTCAGTTCCTATCAAAAAATTATACTTCCCTATATTATATTCTAGTAGAATTACATTTGAGAAGGGTTTCGACAAATATATTCTTATACATACACTAGCATAAACCCTAGAATCTCCCTACATAATTAATTCATTTAAGATTTTAAAATTTTTAAGTGAGTTGCCAACCTACTCCAAGATTGTGTGGTACAACTATTGTTCAAGAAGATAGTAAACTCTAACACCTCCATTGTTATCATTTAAGGAACAAGTTATATTAACTAAACTTGATTTAAAATTAAGAACATTCAACTAGGTGAAATTTGAGTACCATGGACACCATGATAAAGGAAATGGATAACACTAGTCTATGGTCTAGCTTTTTAACTTGAAGCACATGAAAGTGGGATACATATTTTAAATTTTTAAATGATGTGAAATAATTGAATGTAAAAATTTATTTTTATTTTATGTTATTTGAAAATTTTAAATAAAAAATATTACTTTACTTTTCAAAGCTCGACACTTTTCTTTAATTATTTAAAAAGTTCAAAAATAATATCATCTCAAGAAATATTCTCTCCTCTAGGGCATCATGTATTTTTTTAATTTATTTTAAAAATAGTATTTGTTTAGATAAGAGGTGAGAGATCATCGATAATAAATATATTAATAAAGTGAAATGAAAATATACAATTAAATGTAGTGGTTAGATGCTCAAGTTTGGGAGAGAGAGGGCCAATTAAGGAAGAAGTTGAAGTATTTGTAGTTAGTTGAGAAGACATCAATTTCAAAGTGGACATGGAGGAAGGAGAAGTAGTAGGGGGTCAAGGAGGAGCATTTCAAAATAGGAATTTGGTTGTCTTAAAACCTCTAAGACCATAGTTGACAAGGATTCAAGGCTAGCCACTATGAGAGTGTAGGGCATGCGTGAAAGCTACTATAAAATTGCTAGTCAAACTAGTCAACATAATATTGAAAACATAAGAAGCTACATGATAATTATTTATCATTTCATGAGGGAATAAATATCATAGTTTGAGGCTCACCCATTATATATTGTCATAGGCAATGACAACTTGACTATAGATAGTTGATGGTAGTAGAAAATCTTGAATGTACTCATAAGTAATTATATTTGGGAAGTCTATATCCTACCCCGAGTTCGTATAGTTAGAGAGAAAATTTGAGATGATACAAAAGTAGTAAAATATCTTGGTTCCACCTTGAAGATCATCACCTAAAATAGCTTTGAAGGCCCTTTTCAACTTTGGGCTAGTCCATAGAGAAAATGTATGCTAGTAAGGTGGAATCAATCGGACCTAGAATGAGTGGTTAGGTTTCTTATGGAAGCACATAAATCCTTCTATTTATTTCTATCTCACCCCTTCTAATAGGATGTAGAGAAGAAGAGTAGGATGACAATTGAAATAGTAAGAGACCATAAATAGGAATGTGCCAATGATCAGCCAAAGGAGGTGAGTAAAGGGAAAACTATCATCCACATTTAGTATTGATTTAGAGGTATGTTGTGGTGGTACTATAGAGTTAATAAAATCCTAAATAGAAGATATTTTGATGAAAAGTGGATTTAAAAACTAGCTTCCCATAATTGTTTACCATGTGGAGTTGTAGGGTGAGTAAATGAGTCATTTGGTTGAGAAGATTTAAATGATGCATATAATTTAGCAATTAATCAAAGGGTACATGAAATTAAACTATGTGATCATTATAAAAAAGATATTTGTAAATTGTGATACTCTGCATTCGAAGATGAGTCATAGAACATAGTAGTTTAAATTTGGTCAATTCTCATATTGGCTAGAATATGGTAGTTTAATTTTCTTCTCTATAATAATAGTTGAATTCATGTGAGGTTGACTCATCCTTATGTTGTGTATGAGACAAAAAATATATATTTTTATTTGAGAAAGAAATCAACCTTATGTTAGGGTAATAATAACCTCCTTGTAGAGAAAATATAAGAAAATAATTATTAATTAGAAGAATAATAAATGGTTTTAGAAACAATGCCTTTAGATCTACAAAAGTCTATTATTTAGTTTCTCAAAAAAATTATTAATGTTAATAGAAGTGGAGGTAATGCTGCACTTTTCAAATAATTTCAAAAAGTTTGTAAGTTGACACTAAACACTACTACACATTTTTGTTATTGTTAATAAGTACCTCGTTCCATTTTTTTTTTGATCTAGATCTATTTTAGATATAATTTTTTTGGTTGAATCTAATTTTTGAATAGAAATATTATTATCAAATCTATTTTAGAAAAAAAATAAAACTAGATTGCATCATTGACAGTGTCCCAAATTGTGATAGCTTTTAGTTTCTTACCAATAACATTCTAGTGTGTTTTTTTGAGTTGGAATGAGTTAAGTCACATAAATGACACAAATTTGGACAATCATGTCACCTAAGAAGAGATCTTCAATCCATTTTGTTAATATCCTACAATCAAGGCGTTCCATGAGAACATTTTTCATTGAGGCATTTTGTCAAACAGTTCACGTGCTTTGTTTATGCTTCCACATTTTGTGTATCCTGCAATCATGACATTTTGTCAAACAATTTTTGTAGTCATCCTGTCAAAAAGTTCACGTGCCTTGTCTAAGCTTACACATTTGTATACATGTCTAACAGGGCAGTTGCAACTACAACACCTGATAAAACTCCTCTACCATGATCGATGTCCATACCCTATCCCAAAGCTCCCATTTTTGCATAGGCTGGGAGGATGTTGGGCAAAAGTTGCGGAGTGTGGCTTTATACCAGCCAACCACATTTGGTTGAAATTTCCTAAATCCTTTTCAACAAACACAATTTGTGCATGCCCTGCAATCATAACATTCCATGAGACAGATTTATTTGAGGCATTTGGTTAAATAGTTCATGTGCCTTGTCTATGATTCCACATTTTACATACATGTCTAACAAAGCATTTCCAACTATGATATTTAACAATAATCAAGCTTCCATTAGACTTTGATGGACGTTAATACCCTGTTCCAGAGGGTTGGACTTAAACATCACACACTAAGATTTGACTGCTTAGGTGGATGTGGGCCCATTCCTTTCTCCTAAAATCCAGTATCGTATGTTTCCGTTCAAAACCGTCTCGCCTCTGGTCCCATCCATTTCCGTTCAAAACAAAGTCCCCGTTAACGTTTGGATTTGAATTGTTCCCACGAGCGCATTCCATTTCCATTGCATAAAATAAAGCGGATGGCAAGGGGCACTCCCACCTACATCGCCACTATCATAGAATACCTCGCCGTTGAGGTATTTTCACGGCCTGCAAATGGTTTCTATGACAATGGCGATGTAGGCGAGAGTGCCCCTTGCCATCTGTTCTATTTTATGTGATGGAACGCGTGCGCAGGAATAATTCAAATCCAAACATTAACGCGGACTACGTTTTGAACGGAAACAGATGGCACCAGATGCCAGACGGTTTTGAACGGAAACGAACGGTATTGGATGCCAGGAGAAAGGAATGAGCCACATCCACCAAGTAGTCAAAGCTTAGTATGTGATGTTTAAGCCAGTCCTCAGTCCTCTACTGTTTTTCAAATTCTGATTAAATTTCCTATAAGATTATATACATGTGTATATTTTTTTCGAAAATAAAATATGCCTTACTATTTCAAGCACGACTTCGAATGAATAACACTAGGAAATAAATTACTCGAAAGGCACCGTCGACCATTAAATTTAAGCCCGTTGCGGGTCACCTGCACAAATCAAATAAACAATGAAAACTCAACTCTCTAGACTAAACTCGGAAATGAGTGCATTCTTACAATGTCGGAAAGAAGTGGGGCGCTTTCTACGGCGGTCGACATTGACTTTCTCGAAAAAGTTGTAAAATCGAGATTCCTCTGCTCTTTTTAAATATACTTGCTGTGAGTGCGTACCATTCCATCATATATTGATCGTTGTCCAGCGACAACAAGATAAATGGAAACCAAATTAACTGTTTTCGCACAATATTCCCTGCATTTAACAATCATTGTTTACTGATAATTGCCAGATTAAGAAATACTTAGGATTTTCCTTTGCTTCTCATTCATGCCGACAAGAAAGAATCTTCCTCAAAGCGAGCCATCTGTAACGTGACAGTGGTGGACAAGCTGTATATGTAAGAGATAGAATGCAACTTCTTCGAGGTTTCCAATGGATTTCACATATATCTTACAGCATTCTATATACTTAGGTAACACATTCTTCATCCAATTTTCATTAGTTTATCTAGTGTAGATTCAATTCCAAATCAAAGTGACACAAATCCACTCTGTTGGCCGTTGCAATTTTTGAGGTTGGAAAAGACCTTCTCTGACAATGGATTGTATTACGACCCAACTCATCTCTCCAAGAAGAATTCGATCCGATCTCTATTCTTTTGACAATGTAGAACAATCATGGCCTGCCTCAGTTCCCTTCGTGCTCTCGGTTTTATCATCTCTTGTGGAGAGAGTTGTGGGGAGGAATGATAGATTGGCTGTGTCAAACGGCCTTAGTTTCAGCCCAGCTAAGTACGAGGTGTTCACCCGAGTGGAGGTGCCAGACATGAGCATACAACATTATTTGGAAAGGATTTTCAGATACATTCGCTGCAGTCCTTCGGTATTCGTGGTGGCATATGCTTATATCGACCGTCTTATTCAATTCCATCCACAATTCAAAATAACCTCTCAGAATGTCCATCGGCTCATCATTGTCACTGTAATGATCGCCTCCAAGTTCGTCGAAGACATGTAAGTCTTTTTCAGCTTTATATTATGTAGGAGTTTGGGTCACTATGTAAACAGCAGGTGCATTGATCACAATGTTTACATGGAGATCCACATTCTCACTAAACACAGGAAAATTCACCGCTATCAATTGAGCATGAGCAATTCACCACTAGCAATTCATCGCCGTGACATATCCATCATGTATACAATTCACCAACAACAATTCATCAATGTGATATATTCATTGAACGTATATTTTTTTTATGTGTTCAATAGAATCTCTGTACTTTTTCTTTTTTAGGTGTTCTTGACCACTTAAATATTGAAAAATGTATAGGCAGTGAATATACCACAACGATGAATTGCTGGTAATAAATTGTATACACAATGAATATATCACACGATAAATTGCTGGTGGTGAATTGCTGACAATGAATTACTGGCGATGAATTTTTCTAGATCCATATTGACAGCAGTGATATAAACTTTTTCTTAAACAGTAGTATATCTTTGTTATTTAACATGCAAGAATTAGTACTGGTACTGGCTGTTTTTACTTTTAGCCCATATTAGATCTTAAATGTACAATCTTTTAAGTCTGGGCTAGTAATGATATTCTTGCAATTGCTTATGTGCAGTAACTACAAGAACTCGCACTATGCCAAAGTGGGAGGCTTCAGCACAGAAGAAATGAATAGATTAGAGATGGAGTTTCTTTTTCTTCTTGGCTTCAAATTGCAAGTGACAGTGAATGTTTTCGAAAGCTATTGCTGTCACCTGGAGAGGGAAGTGGCAATGGGTGGAGGATTCCAAATCGAGAGGAGCCTTCGCTTATCTTGTGAAAAAGATGAAACTTCTAGACCAAAATCTAAATCCAAAATGGGTGTCTATGGCTTATCATGGTATAGTCATATAAAGAATAGAAGAGTTTAAGCAGTCTATGAATTGTATGCACGTCTTTAAGTGAGTCAGTAAACTTTTAGAAGACCAGGGGCAGGCTGTTTGGGTGAAGCAATAAAACACAGGCAAGTCCAATGAAGGAGGCCACAATTGTAATTTCTGCTTAGAATCCCCATTTAATAACTCTAGACTGAAGCAATTGGCCATGTAAATGGTAGTATATTGGTCTTTTCACTGTACAATGTAGTACAGAGAGATCAAAAAGAATCTGTAACAACAATGCTCAATATTCCTTTTCCTAAAGAGCTATCACGAATCTTATCACACATTGGTTGTTCTTCGTGGAGATTGTCAGCATCGTTCAATTTTAATTTCTTGAAAACAAATTAGTTTTACAGTTGGTATCGTTTTAGTTGGAGAATACAACAATCCGTGTGTAGTAGAAAGTGGTCCTTGCCATTTTATACAGTTGTAAACTTATTGCACGTCCTCCTTGATAACCGGGACAATTGTCTTTATGTTTGAGGAATACGTTGAAAAAGGCGAGACAAGATCTAACAAAGATATCACGAAACCATTGTAAACAGCTACACTAATTTTGTCTTTTCTAAAAGTCTTCCTAAACAGCCGAGCTCAACATCGGCTGGCTTTGTTTTTGAAATAGTATAAATTTAATTTGAATGGATTTTTTAATAATATATTTTTTTTAATAAAATTGTAAAATTTTAAGTAGAATGTATTTTTTCATTGAAATTTTATATTTCAAAATGGATACAATCATTTAATTGTATTCATATTATATTAGTTTTATATTTACAAAATTAAAATCAATATAAATTCAATAAAGTTATAAAATTTTAAAATATTTATTGGCATTTATTTTCAACAATCTCAAACTAAAATAAATTATCACACCTAAACAAACAACTAATCAAATAGAGCTATCCACATGCACAAACAAATTAGAAAATGTTTATAGAAGAAACTAACAAAATCCACTATTATGTGATTTCAACTAAAATTCATTCCTCTCAGGAATTGTAAAACACTATTATGACAGCACCCCCCTGCGGTTCCTCAACACCAAAAACTTAAAATAAGAAAATATACAAAAAATCTGAATTTATCCTCCAAATCGCAGGATCGCATCTTTAAGTGTAGAGAAAAGCGGAGCATTCCTCTGACTCTTTTTTACTGCAACCACACAATACTACTATCTTCACTCTGCTAGCTTTGGAATCTTCTACGGTAACTTTTATGCTCTGAAATTAGGAACATACATACTTCACCCCTGTTTTTGTCTAACTTCTAAACTGCAAGGCCATATCTTCAAATGTAGAGGAATGCAAAGTATTTTCCCAAACTTCTTTAGTGCAACTTCTAGAGCCTTTGATTGCATGAAACCTTACATGTACGTTCTTTCATCAATACTTTACATCAAGAGATAGAGAATACAATATTCACACTACCATAGAAAACAATTAAAACTCTTTTCAGCAAGAAACCATAATTTCTACATATCATTATACACTTCAACCTATCAACTTTCACCTATTCATGAACTTCAAAAGATATGGTACAACTATGAACATATGATACTGATCAAAAAAAATGCTCATGACTTCCATTACCATGTCCTGCACCACACAAAACTTTTAATCATCACTCCTTTGTCTGCTCCTCTGGACTACTCCTTTGAACACTTACCCTTTTGACATCTATGATCACCATTCTATTTGCATCACATGCAACCTTCCATAATACCACTCTATTGACATCAATGACAACACATGCAACAATCTCCCCCTCTGCTATTGATTGAAATAGTAACCTGATATGCAATTTCTCCCCCTTTGACATCAAGGGAAAAGGGCAGTGATATTCCTCTATGCTTGTAATAACATGTAGGCTCCCCATGTCTCCACAAACCTTATCATCCTTCTTATTCCCTTTCTACCTTCTCCCCTTGAGAGATATCCCCCATCAATCCAAGGATAAAGATATGTCTTAAAATGTTCCCCCTAGACATATGTACCATCTATGCATCTAGTTAGAAGGAGGGGCAACAACCCCTAACTTATATCTAAGATATTCAAATGTGTCCTTAGAAAGTGCCTTTGTAAAGATATATGCAACCTAATCCTTTGTAGGTACATATTCCAATTTTACTTCTTGATTTGCAACCTTCTCTCTTAAAAAGCGATACTTGATAGATATGTTCTTGGTTCTATAATGCATCGTTGAATTCTTTGAAATAATTATGGTACTTGTATCGTCACATACAATAGGAATGGGCTTGTCATATATTTTCTTGATATCCTTCAATGTTTGCTTCATCCACAACACTTAAGTGTAGCAAGATGTTGCAGCTATATACTCAGCTTATGTTATTGATAAGAACATTGAATCCTACTTCTTACTAAATCATGAGACCAATCTATCTCCCAAAAATAAAGCTCCACCATTGGTACTTCTTCTATAATCAACACTACCAACCCAATCTGTATCATTATATGTATTCAGGGAAAAGTCATCACCTTTTTTATACCACAATTAATCATCTAGATTACTCTTCAAATATCTAAAAATCCTCTTGACTTCCTTCACATGAGTTTCTCTTGGATTAGCTTGAAACCTTGCAACCAAGCAAACAACTTGCATAATATCAGTTCTTGATGTTGTTAAGTACAGTAGGCTCCCAATCATAGACCTATACAAAGTCTGATCAACCTGAGGTGACTCATCATCTTTTCTCAAATGGCATCCCACTACCATAGGAGTACTCACTAGTTTGCAATATTCCATACCAAACTTCGTCAACATCTCCTTGACATACTTTGCTTGAGAGATAAAAATACCATCATCAAATTGAGCAATTTGGAGTCCAAGAAAGAATGATAACTCACCTATGATAGACATTTCAAATTCCTTTTGCATCTCTTATACAAACTTCTTACACATTTTATCATTGCCACCAAAGATTATATCATCAACATATACAAAAACTATTAGAATTTGTTCATCCTTAATTTTGATGTACAGATTGCTATTTGTGGTACCTTTCTTGAAGCCCTACTAGAGTAAATACTTTTCCAACCTTGCATACCTATCCCTAGGGGCTTGTTTGAGATCATATAAATCCTTCTTAAATTTGCATACCATGTTTGGGTCTTTTGATAGCTGAAATCCATCAAGTTGTTATATGTAAGGGTGATCCCACAATACTGGTTTACCATTTCCAAGAGATCCTATTTTTTGTTGAAATCGCATATTTTTAGAAAATATAATGATTTAAGCCTTGAAAATTTCCATTTAAAGGATTCCAATTGAAGAGGGTTTGATTGAACCACATCAGATCAAACCCCCTTTGATAGAACCCCGCTAGTTTTAAACCATACCTATAATGGAGTCTCCTTTACACCTATCAAAATGCTAATAAAAAACCACTATTGATTTACCTTTTGGGGGATCAAATGAATTCATTTAAAATTTATTTTTTTTAAGTATGTAGTTCTTATTATAAGCTTCCCAAAAAGTATAATTTTAAATAAATTTAATTTATTATTATATTTATTTTTTATTTCTTGTGAATGTAGGTTTTTCACTGAAAATCAAGCTCTTTATTTTGTACATGTGGAAAAATAGAAGATTATCAAAAAAAAATTCAAAATTATCAGTGTACTAGATATTGAAGTACTTGATCCAACAAAAAAAAAATGAATTTCGATACATACAAAAAATATTATGTTGTATACAATTTGCCTATGTTTGAATTGTAGTTGGTTTGACTTCAAAACTTGATTAAGGAAAAAATATTAAATAAAACACTATGAAACCAAATGAAACTGCTAGATATTGTAGTTACAAATCTAAATTTGAAAAAAATAGAATTTTATCCTTCATGAAAAAAAAATTATGTTGTATACGGTAAGCATCACTCCTTAAAAATGGTGTTTACTAAAAAAAACTAGTTTTCAAAGGAGATGGAAAAAGAAGTACAATTTGATTCTAAAAAATTTGAAAAAAACATATTTAGAATCTACAGAAAAAATGTCACAAATCACTAGTTCGCATCATCTTCAAATTCCTCATGGTTTAGCCACTATAGGTGCCCAAAAGTGAAGATTTAGTTAGAAAAAATCAATTCAATGTCCAGTTTGGCCAAAAATTGTAAACCAATATTGTGGGATCACCCATAAACTTATTCTTCTAAGTCACCATTCAAGAAAGAAAATTTGACATCCGTTTGATATACCTTGAAGTCCTTGTGAATAAGAAACATTCCAATTTCTTCCATTCTTTCCACCAAAGAAAATGTCTCCTAAAAGTCAATTCCTTCCACTTGTGAATAACCTTTGCATACCAACCTTTCTTTGTTTCTCACCACCTCTCCATATTAATTCAATTTATTTATAAACACCCATTTTATCCCTATCACATTTTTGTTTGTAGGCCTTGGTACCAATTCCCAAGTCTATTTTTTCTCTATCTGATTTCTAGTTCTTATTTCATTGAGCTTGCATCCATCCTTCATCCTTGCTAGCATTAGAAAAAAAATTAGGTTCTATTCTTAACACTAAAGAAAATTTACATATTCATTTTTCCTTGCAAATATTCTTTTATTTTTCACTCCTTCATTCTTATCCCCAATTATTTGATCTTCTGAGTGATTCTCCTAGACATACTTGGCAAGAGTCTTGATGATCTTATCTTGTGTTTCTTCCTTTTCTTCAATTTATTTTTCTTCTTCGGAGTAGGTAAGTTCATATGACCAATATTCTTCTTGCTCATGTGTGATTTTATGTGACTCTTCATCAACCCTAACATTTGCACTTTCAACTATCTTCCTTGGTCTTTTATTGTAGCACTTGTAAGTTTTTCTTCTAGTTGAGTATCCAAGAAAGATTCCTTCATTAGATCTTGAGTCAAATTTTCCCAAACCTTCTTTATCTCTTTTGATGTAGCATTTGCTTCCAAAAATTTTGAAGTACTTGAGAGTTGTTGGTCTTCCATACCATAGCTCATAAGGAGTCTTGGTGATGTTCACTCTTAGTTGTCTTTTGTTAAGAATATAGATATCAGTATGGACTACTTCTTTCCAATATGTACATCAAGCAACTTGGCTTCACTCAACATTGTTCTTGCCATCCCCTAAATAGTTCTATTATTCATTTCTACTACTCAATTTTGATGAGGAGTTCTAGTAGTGCAGATAGATGCCTCTTTATTCCATGTTCTTGACAAAATTACTCAAACTCATTTGATGTGAACTCGCCGCCTCTATTAGACCTTAAACACTTTATTTTAGCATTCATTTCATTTTCAACCATTGACTTGAAAATCTTAAATCTACTCATAGCTTCTAATTTTTGTTTTAACAATGTAACCCATGCCATCCTATAGAAATCATCAATGACCAACATAAAATGCCTTTCACCTTGGAGACTCTTTATCCTAGTAGGTCTACATAAATCAATATGAATCAGTTCCAATGGCCTTGTCAAAGAATACTCCTTGGTCTTAAATATTATCCTTGTCTGCTTCCCAGTCTAACATTCTTTACACAAGGTGCTTGCAGGCTTGATAATCTTTGGTACATCTCTTACTACTTGCATGGAGCTAATATTCACAAGATTATCAAAGTTGGTTTGTCACATCCTTTTGTGCCACGGCCAACATTCACTTGTCTATCCTAGAAGAAAACTTCTTCCATTAATACTCTTTAGGTTGTATAATTTTTTTCTATCATCGATCCTTCTACCACCAATTCACTAGAATTTTCTCTTTTGATTTCACACCCCTGATCATGAAATATGAGATTGTATCCTTTTCTACACATTTGACTTACACTAAGAAGATTATGCTTGAGACCTTCTACATAGAGAACATCTTTCAAGTACTACATTTTCCATCAATACTTATGGTGCCCTTTCCACAAATCTGTATAGATGAATTGCACGTCCAAACTTGACTGATTCACCATTCCACTTAACAAGATTGATGAATTTCTTTTGTCATTTTCCAGTGACTTGAACATCCACTGTCTATTACCCAGATATTTCTTTTCCCTTGAGCATGAAATATTGTTTGGACAACCATTAAATTTTCAACCTCATTGTTTGTCTCCTTTCTTTTGAAAGTGTCATTCTCCTTGACTTGCTCAATAACATCTGCCATTTGAGTTTCTAATTTTACTAATCTAATCTTGTAATAGCTTTCTATATGTCCAACATTGTTGCAAATTTGACATATCACATTGGCATCCACTAGTGAAGAAAGAGAATTCCTACTTACAAAGTTTCTATTCATTCAGACTTACAATCCATAGCCTTATGACCATACTTATTGTAGATGAAAGAATAACCAAAAATGCATGATTGAACTTGTTTGTGAAGAATCTTCTTGTTTGGAAAGGTCTTCCTTGAGGCCTGATTGGAATAAGATTTGTTTCTTCAAGGTTATCCGAATTTTACTTTTCCAATTCCTTTTTGAGTAAAAGGATTTATTTTTCAAGTTTTGTGCATTCATTTGTCTTGGCTTTGATTAGGGCTTATTTTCTTTGTTCTCTTTCCTTTCACATTTCAAGTCTTCAAGAGTGAAAATAATTTCACCTTCAAAATCAGCTTCACATTCTTCTTCATCTACAATATTATCTGACCCATCAAAGATTACCATGACCATGAATAGGGATTTTTCATCTTTGATCATTTGATGAGTAGTGATCTACTTCTTCTGAGGAGATGTAGTCTTCTTGGGAAAGGAGGTTCCTTTTGAAGTTGTTCCTTTTGAAACCCTTGCTAGTATATTTTCATTTTCTCCAAAAGGACATTTAGAAGCATAATGACCAACTATTTCACATTTAAAACATTTGAAAGGTAACTTACCTTTATACTTGTCTAATCCCTTCTTCAACTTTATAATAAAAATTTCTTCTTCATCCTTAGATTCACTATATGAACCAGATGTCCTTTATTCATAGCTTTGAAAGAAACTTCTCTTTTTTATGTACCTTGAACTGCATTTCTCATCTCATAGGCAATGAGATACCCAACTAGCTCTAACATGGTAATTTTCTTCAAGTCTTTGGCTTCTCCAATTATAGCAAAAAAAATGAATCAAACTGGTGAGGGAGATTTCTCAAGACTTTCTTTAGAACCATCAAATTAGTTATTTCTTCACCTAGTCCTCTGATTCCATTAACTGCTTCATCCACCTAGAGCAAATAGCTAGCAATGTTTTTATTTTCTTTCATTCTCAGATTTTCAAACATTGTTTTGTAAGATTGTAATTTTGCTTTCTTTTCACTAGCATTTCCTTCATAGAGATTTTTGAGTTTATCCCATATCTCCTTGGCTGTCTTGCACTACACTGCCTTGATAAATTCTAAAAAATTTAAAAAACTTAAGATAGCATTCTTTGCATTGGCATTGTTTTCATGGGCCTTCTTCATATTAGCATATGTAATAGGATGAGAAAGTTTAGTATAATCATCCTTTGTAGCCCTCCTAACATCATACCCTAGTGAGGTGAGATAGGATTCCATCCTTAAACTCCAAAAGGCATAGTTGTTTCCATCAAATATCGGTTCTTTAGAAGAGGACTCTTTCTGTGTCAAGTATTATATTTCAAGATCTACCTTCAACTATTAGGCTGCACCAAGGAACTCAACTCTAATACCAACTTTTAGAGTAGAATGATATATACTAAGAGGGGGTTGAATCAATATATCCCACAAATTAATCCAATTCAACTTTATCAACCAAATCTTTCTATTACCTTAAAATAGATAAAGAATCAAACTATGCAATTAAAAACAAAACCACATAACCATAACACCATATTTATGTGGAAAACCCTAGAAGGGAAAAACCATGATGATCAACCTGCTTGGATCTACTATCTAAATCCAACCTCACAAATAAAAACAATATTTACAAGTTTTATGAGCTAAAACCCAAAGGAAGCTACAACTCCTTGAAAACAATTTTTATGGCTTCGACCAAAGGAAGCTACAACTTTCTATAGACTACAACACTTACCGAAAGAGGCTACAGCCTCTGTACAAAAATACTTCTCTGCTATCTTCAACACATTTCCACTTGTGCATACCTCCTTACATACTCACAACTCTCGTGCACCTTTTGTAGCAAACTTGATCTTTCATTTATATTTTTTTCAATCTTCAAAAAAATTATCCTTAGTCGAACAAGATGAAACATGTAATATGAAACATACAATGGCCACAAAAAGTTGGCTCCCAAGACATATGTGATGAGTAAAAATCAAAATGTGGTTCAAACCAAGAGATAATTAGGACCTATTTTACCTTACCACACATCTCCACATTGGCACACAATTCCAAACATTTGGCGCAGTCATCTCAACATACCAAGTTGGCCCAACAAACACTTAACCCCATGCATTAGCTCTAGACCTAAAGTAGTACTGGAGAGACCAAATAACATCATGCATATGACATGAAAAAACATGCTCATACACTCTATTCATAACTTCATGTACTATTTCATACTAGTGCAAACAAACAAACACTGAACCCAATATCTCTTGCAAACCTTGAAAAACAGTCTTGAAATAGAACATTGAAAACCAAACTTGGAGTACTGCTCAACATCAAAAACTTGAAATAAGAAAATATACAAACAATTTGAACTTATCCTCCAAACCGCAAGATCACATATTCAAGTGCAGAGAAATGTGGACCATTCCTCTAACCCCTTCTTACTACAACCACACAATACTATTGTCTACACTCTACTAGCTCTAGAATCTTTTGCGGCAACTTCTATTGTTTGAAATTAGGAATATGCATACTTCACACCTATCTCTATCTAACTCCCAAACTACTAGGCCATATCTTCAAATGTGAAGGAATGTAGAGTATTTTCCCAAGCTTCTTTAGTACAACTTCCTAAGCCTTTGACTACATGAAACCTTACATACTTTCTTTCATCAATGCTTTACATCAAGAGACAGAGAATACAACATTCACACTACCATAGACAACAATTACAACTCTTTTCAGCAAGAAACCACAACTTCTATATATCAACATACACTTCAACATGTCAACTTTCACCTATTCATGAACTTCAAAAGATATGGTACAAATGTGTACTTATGATACTTGTTACACCCCATAGTATATTTACCTAGTTGCTTTTACCTAGCTAGATGAAATACTTGCATATAGAGTTTTGGTCTAGAAACCCTTAAAAGAATCTAATTGAGCTTTCACACACTCACTTTTAGAATAGTCAAGTCAATAGTTTTAGGAAAAGGTAAGATACCTTGGTTTGATTTTTTAGGAGAGGTTTTGTTTGATTGTGAGATCAAGCTTGAAATAAGTGTTTGAGTTTCTTTGTATTTTTGAGTACTTATTTAAGAGTACAATTGATGAGACATATACATAGGATGTATATATGTGAACATATATGCATGTCTACAATTAACTCATACACATGAGTAATTGCGTACATAAGTATACATAAATAGACGTATATATGCATGCTTATGGGTGAATTACCAATATGCATGGGAACATCGAATGGATAAAGTGACATGTATATATATATATGTGTGTGTGTGTGTGTGTGTGTATCTATATAGTGCATATATGTTAGTAAATATTATTGCTTTTATGTATGTTTGAGGGTAATGTTATATATATATATATATATGAATATATATATTGTGTGTGTGTTTGTATATATATATTGATATACGTGTATGTTTGACATGAAGGCAACGTCCATACAAGTATATTAATATATATAAATATACATATGTATATATATATACATTTGCGATATTAATTTCAATAGTAAATGGATATAAGTTTATGCATTTGAATATCGAATGAAGTATATTATAATCGAATGAGTTGATATATATATATGTGTGTGTGTGTGTGTGTGTGTATAACTTAACATGTTATTATATATATGTATATATATATTATTGATATACTCTAATTTTTGAATAAGTGTGGATTGTATATATAAAGCGCTGATATTTTAAATTCCAAGCACATACTATATGGACTATAGTATATAGTGCACATATAATGTTTGGTGCAACAATAAAGAGTGCATGCTAAGGTAATGCTATTGACATTTATCATGATTTACCATGCTTGCAAATGGAACACAATGTAATAGAGGGTGTGTGGGAAAAGATATAAGACTTAGTCAAGAGTGTTCAAAGCTATTTGAAATGCATTTAAAAGCTTTGAATTGGTCTTTAATCTGCAACACCAATAGCACGTAAGAAGTTTATGTGGTGCCAAATTATGAATAACTGCATTTCTTTAAAAGTCTATTTTATGAACTCTGTCCAACAATGGAAACCAAAATAAATTGGAGAATAAGTCAAGTAGAAGCTGGCATGAATAGAGTCAACCTGTTTGATCATTTACCTTGCATATTTGAAATGCATTCTTTTTGTCCAAGAATGAAGTGACCTATTGTGCTATTTTGTTGAGTATTAAGTTTGAAATTTGCCACCTTTTGTTTGCCAAGTTGAGTCAAATCATATAAGTTGAGAAGTGTCAATTCATCTACCTTGTTTCTAGTCTGTAGATGTTGATTTTTGTATTTAAATAGAGGCATGTTCTTTACCTCAAAGGGATGCATATTTGGAATCTATTGTTATTTTTTGAAAGTTGCTTTGTTTTTCCTAAGTTTTGTGAGAGAGTTAGAGGGTGATTTTGCAAGAGATTTCGTGTGAGAATTTGTGAGGGTTTTTGGGAGAGTGGAAGTAGTTTGTTATCAAGTTGCAAACTAATTTGAGGAGGATAGGATTGGAAACTAGCTAGATCAATTGGAGCTAAATATACTTATAGGCATGTTGAATCTTACTCCCTTATGATTGTTTTATTTTGAATTGATTATATTTTGCTTGTTTGTTGTTTAGAAAAGTAATATTCTTTTAGGGAAAGATTGTTTTCAATATTTGTGAAATTGAAAGTCATTTGTTGTTTATAGATTGGAATATCTATTGTTTGAGTGTTTGTACATAGTTCGTATTAAGGATTGGGTGTATATATGTACATATACATAATATAGTATTAAGTACTTCAATTGAGTGGAGTCTTATAGCTAAAAGCTAGTTTTATTTGGTGGGTTATGGAAACACATGTTTAACCTATTAGAGGAGTCTTAGTGAACTTAGTGTATATAGGTTGTTCCTGGGGTTATAGATTATCCAATAGAGGGAATTGCCTATGCATAGAATATGATTGATCTTAACAAATCGAGCTAGAATGGTGGGTGAGTGTGTGGCATCCACTTGAAGTACTGGGTTATGAATACTTTGGCCAAAGTGGTGTAATTTTCCACTGATTACACTATCAGCTCATTGTGTTACCTTTTTTCAATGCTAGTCTGAGATTTTCATACACGTAGAACATAGATAAGTTGTATTGTAAAGTTCTAGTTATGTAGGACACAACACCAGCTCAAAAAAGGCTAGTATTTTGTGGTTTCCAGCCAAATCTTTTCGTCGAAGGGTAGGGCCATCTTACCACATGTGGTAGACGTATAGGGGACCGCAGTTAGTCCATGGATGGTGGAAAAATTCTTGATTGATGTGTCTCCTCTCAGTTGACAAGCCAAGATTGAAAGGGGATTTCCTAGATCATTTGTATTTCTAGTGTCAATGAAGCTCATATGAGCTATACATATGTGTTAACTTGTATCAATTTCTTTAAAATATGGAAAATGTATTTTGTATTTAGATTATGAAATAATTTCTTTGGAAATATTGAACAAATCATTGAATGAAATGAGAAAGATAATTTATTGCTATCATGTGTGTATTTTATCTTGTTTTGAAAAGAAAAATTTGTATCGCTATATGTTTAGACATTAGACTAAATTCACTTGTGGTAAAACATAGGAAAATTATTGTATAGAACAAGGGGTGTGTTACAATACTGATCAAACAATATGCTCATGACTTCCATCACCATGTCCTTCACCTCACAACACTTCTGATCATCACTCCTTTGTCTGCTCCTTTGGACTGCTCCTTTGAACACTTACCCTTTTGACATCTCTAATAACCACTCTATTTGTATCACATGCAACCTTCCACAATACCACTCCATTGACATCAATGACAAAACATGCAACATTACATGGAATAAAAATTATTTTTCTCCTCCTTTTCTCATTTTATCTATTATATTTTGATATTATTTGGCCTTTTTCGTATCCCTTGGTTATGCATTTATCTTCTTTTCACCTTCTATACTCATATTTTTATCTTTGGAATTTTTTATACTTTTTTCTTTCTTTTATCCCTATTTTATCTTATATATCTATGTCTTTTAGCTTTCTTTTATTTATGTTATGTGTGTTGTGTCTTTCTTGCTACCTATTTTACTATTTAATTTTATTTGTGGCACTTATTTATTCCTTCCCTACTTGGGGGAATTTATATTTCTAACACTTTACCCTCCCCACAGGAAACCAACATATTCATTTTCTAAATGGTACATCTTTTCATGCTACTATCTTTCTAGGGTATTATCTCTTATGTACTTCCTATAATATATTTTTGGTATTATTGTATGGCTTAACAAGATATACTCATTAACTTTATTACAAACATGTCATGATTTTATGCTATCTTTTGCATGACACATGTTAGATGGTGTATATGTTATATCTTTTGTACATGACTTGTTCTCACATTTGGAGGAAACACATTTTTTCCCCATCACTACACATGTTTCATGTGCATGTCTTCATAGAAACTTGGGTCAAACAGATTTTCTATATGTAGGGATATTTTATTCTTTCTTCTCCTTGAATTGTATGTCTTTATATAAACTTTGGTCAAACACATTTTCTATATGTAAGGATATTTTATTCTTTCTTCTCCTTGAATTGTATTTTTATGATGCATTGATAAAATTTGAGGAATATTATACTCTTTGTTATGCTTTTGCTGAATATTCAATGCATAGATTAAGGGGGTTGCATCAATTATAACTCCTCAACAATACTATGTATGGGAAGATTCATTTTTAATTTCACATGGCTTCATGTCATATGTATAGATTGCAAGGGCTCAAATAATTCCAACTCCATGACTCCTAATTTTTACTTTTATAAATGCAATGACAATGATTTTTTGGATTGATGCAAATGATAGAAGATTTTTTTTTATTTTTATGATCATTTCAATGAGGGTGATACTAACCATTTGTGGTGCTCATTTGAAGGAGGAAACTCGTGGAGAACAAAAATAAAAATAGAGATTATATCATCCGACTGTATCCTTCAAAAAGACGTATTCTTTTGAAAAAATGCATGTTACTTAGTGTCATAATTTTACTTTAGGAAGCATGACTAATGATAAATTGACATGCATACTACGATGGGGAAAAATCTAGAGTAAATGAGTGCATATTTTATACTTTCTTTCATCTTGCATTTATTTTTGTTTTTTCAATAAATGTGACATCTTAATGTTTAATTTGAAAATTATAATGAACATGTCAACTGAATCTAGCCTCAACCTTACCTCAACCTTATCCTTAACCTTCCTAACCCTAATATTCTAGATCTAATTCCTATCCTAACCTTTTTCCACCTTGAACATAATCACTAATATGATTTAATCCAATTCAATTTACCCATATTTCCTTTTTCCTCGAACTAACCTCAATTCAAAATATGACTTGTCCAGCAGCATTTGCAAGTGAGCAACCTCAAGTGCAACTTTGTTAGTTTGCACCTAAATTTGTAAGAGCATATTAGAACAAATAATAGCTTTCTAGCATATAATGAAACATTAATATAGATAGTTGCCTATTCATCAAAATATATATATATATATATATGACTTGTCAATTACCTTAGACACTATACTTTTATATAAAAAGCTTAAAAATAAATTATTATTTAAAAGCAAGCCCTATGCGACCTAGAATGTCAATCCATCAAGAGCGAGTAATTAGAAATCAATCACAATAGTCTTCTACGCTAACGATGGAATTCATTTGATTAGCTCCACCCATCGGACAGTTACGATCATTGTTTCATAAATTTATCCTACAAAAAATTGTTGAAGTATGTGAAGATAGTAAAGTTGAAGGTGTTGGATGCAGCATCTTCCCAAATGCTCTGGACCATGGATCCCAAAGAACCATTTATGTTGTCTTGCTTCAGGGCTGACGATTGGTAATGCTTTAAAGAGTATGCATGCCCAAATAGTTTGGGAGTGTAGCATGATGAGATATTTTTGTTTCTCCTAATCAATTAACTCTCTTACCATAGACCAAACCAATTGATTTAGGTCTAATCAGACAACATTGCAAAGTTTCACATTCCCCGATAGTTTTAAGGGCACAAGCTATTCCCAAAGGTTTTTCATTGTTTTACCTTTTGTATTCTCGTACATACCCAATCTTGGAAACAATTTTTTTAAAGTCTCAATGGCTCATCTTATTAATTATTGATCCAACTAATTCTTTTTATTTTTAATTTTGAAGGCTAAATTATTTGAAGTTTTTTAACAAAGGAATTAATATTTGATGAGATTTGTGAAGCGAAAATTAGACTTAGTACATATTATTATAACCTTGTCTGTATGAACTACCCAATTTAAAATCATTATCTATATTTTCCAACAAATTCACTGTCGAATCTACCCTTGAAAATTACCACCTGAAATACTTATGAACAAATTAATATTTCTATATAAATTTCATATCAACAATTATCTCTTTCACAAAAACATCCATCTCGCTGATTTCAATAGATATCTTCCAATCTGAAAAGATAAATAATAATATGGAGATTAATTTGAAATTGTAAATTTATTTGTTCCGTACCGTCGCATGGTCCAATTAATGTATGCTTTGAGATCCCAAACATCTCATATATATTTCTAATGTATTATTGTGACCTGCTATAAAGAGAAAATATGGATATACCAGCTATTATTGTGTTTCTGTTCTTCGTAATTCTGTTAAAACTGGCAGTTGATTGGTGGAAACAGCGAAACCGCCAGCAAACATTAATAAGAGAAATAGAAAGAGAAAGAGAAATGGTTATGGTTTTGGAAATCTTAGAAGTAGCAAATGAAAGTGAAACACTAGGATTTTCTCCGAGTGAAATAGAACAACTCCAGAGCTTTCAATTTACTGCAAAAGACTTGCACACCAAAACCAAAGCAACCACATTAAGCTGCCCAATCTGTCTAGAAAATTTTAGGGATGGCCAAAGCTTTAGAATACTACCCATCTGTCATCATTATTTCCATTCTGTATGTATTGATAAATGGTTGGCTCTTCATAAAAGTTGTCCTTGTTGCAGACGATATGTTACTATTAAAGCCTTGGATGGCAATCCATGGGAGCTGTTGATGAGATCATCAGAAGAAAAATATGAGCCCCAAACTATTGTAACTGTACCTTCACCAGCACCACCTCCAATAGAACATGCAGAGGTACAACATGAAACCAGAGAAACTATTACCTCATCCTCACCGTCAGCTGTCAAACATGGTGGACATGACAGTAGTGACCATGAAACTAGTGTTATTATACAAAAGGACGACCATTATTAGTCCCAATGATGATCATTAGTAACAAGGATTGATGATCAGGCCCCACTAAGGCCTGGAGAAGCATCGGCCAAAAAAATAGCTCACTCTACCTAGTCAAAGATTTATTGAGATTTATGTATCTTCATCAAGTAGTATTTAACCATTTTTCTCTATGTTTTAAGTCTTATCCATGTTTTAGAATTCTTTGCTCTTGAACACATTAGCTTTGTCTATGCCTACCCAAAATAATCCAATTTAGATTGAAATCTGATTTGCATATTGTAAGGAAATAAATGCACATTGACAGAAATAGCCCCCATTGACCATCATCTTTCTAAAATATATTGAAAAAATAGCTCACCCTACCTGAAGTCTAAATATTTATTGAGATTTATGTGTATATTTTCGAGTTAATCTTCATCAAGTAGTATTTAACTATTTTTCTCTATGTTATAAATCTTATCAATGTTTTAGAATTCTTTTTTCTTGAACACATTAGCTATGTCTATGCCCACCCAAAATAATACATATTGTAAGGAAATAAATGCACATTTACAGAAATAGCCCCCAAAAAATTAAATTAAATGGTACTAATAAATTATTGTGTTTTAGAATATAGAGTTGTAAATTATAAGATAAATAATATTAGAAATTAAATAAATATATTGAGTTTTAGATTTGGTATTGGTGCGATTATGATAGGTGGTGCACTATAATTTATCATTATTTTAGAGTATTGAGATGTGTGAAACAATTGCTTTTGAATTGAAAATTTGATTGTGAAAAATTCTAGGTTGATTTTGCATCAAAAAATCATATTGGGTTGTTCATTGAAAATGTATCATGAAAAATTGATTTGTATCCTATGAATTTATGAATCAATCTTTAAAGTTTTGTGGTCTAAAATTAGGTTTGTCATGTCTTGTAATATCTAAATCTATAGTAAGTGATTGATGATATTTATAAACACCTTCAAGGATCTTGTTAAGCAATGGTCATGTTCTCTTCAAACAATTCTTTGGATGGTAGGAATCAATGTCTTGTGAACAATGATTAAAAATAGCAAACAACCATGTGATATGCCTATCAATTGTTAAGTATGTATGTAAAAATATGGTAGTGAATAATTATCTTTATCAAGTTTGCTAGATGAATCTTTCATGAGTCCTAAATCCTAGATTTATTCTAGGAAATCATAATGAATTGGGATTTATCTTTTTATACAAAATCCTAGAATACAATTTGAACAATTTTGTGCTCAATTTGATAGACAATGGCTAGTTAGAAGGGAATAGCACAATCTCGATTTTAAAATTTTAATTTTAATGTTTGGGGTCAGTTGTGCCATGTTTTCAAACCTAGATGGGAATGGATAATCTATAGGTTGAATTTGGATTCTTCAAATATATGAAGTTGGAAGTGTCATATAATAAGAGAATTTAATAAATTTTGTATAAAAATCCACTAGATATATGTTAGTTATTAATAAAAGAACAAAGTGAATGTGAGCCTAAAATAAATTATTATCAAAGGGAAAAATTATTATCAAATTTAATATGTTATAAAATAAATTGTTGTAAGTAAGTGGAAGTGTAAATTATAATAAAAAATTTATATTCTAATTTAAATTATTTGAATTAATATTATAATATAGATATGTAATGGTGAGATTTGCATAACTTATATTTTCTTTATTTATTTTAGGCTCACTTTGATTCACTTTGTTCTTTTATTAATAACTAACATATATCTAGTGGATTTTTATACAAAATTTATTAAATTCTCTTATTATTTGAGTCTTCTTTTGATCCCAAGAGCATCCCTAAATGATACACCTATCTTTATGTTGCATCAATGGATAACCTAATCCTTCCACCATAAGAACTAAAAAATAAGGAGATAAGGATCTCTTTGTATAATCCCTTTGGTCACTGAAAAAGAGTTGAAGGAATGGTGTTGATTAACATAGAAAAGGAAGCTAAAGTGAAACAACTCATAACTCAATCAACCCATTCTAACTGAAACCCAAAAGACAAAAAAAATATTATGAAGAAATGATCATATAGCCCTGTCATAGGCCTTAGACATATCAAGCTTAATGAACATGGCATTTTCCTTGAAAGTGGACATATAATGAATAGATCCAACCACCACAACAACACCATCCAAGATCTTACACCCTTTCACAAATTTTCCTTGCTCGGATGTAATCAAGAAGACCAAGCACTTTTTTAAATTATCTATAATAAGATTGATAATTATCTTACAAGTAACATTGCATAAAGTGGTGAGATAAAAAATCCAAAGAGGAGGCCCTTTATTTTATAGGGATTAGATTGAAAAAATTAGAATTGGTGGATTTGAGAATCTACTTATTATTCTTGAATTTCATAACAACCTCTAAGAGTTCAACTTTTATAATTTTCCAAAAATTTTAGAAAACTCTACAACGAAATCATTAAGCCTAGGAGACTTACTTTTCTTCATCTAAAACACCAATATCTCAAGCTCCTTAATGGAGATAAGGTTTAAGATTTTTTTGTTATATCTTCAATATCCAAAGTGTTGAAGTTGTCAAACCCAACTTCAGAGTCCAAGAACACTTGCATGCAAGAATACCTATCACAGGGAAGAAAAAATGGAGAAAGAGAGAAAGAGATATTTTGCTCTGTGAAATTGAAAAACTATATTCTCAACAACTGAATTAGCATAATTACAAAAAAAATCAATCCTTAAGAAAGGAGATCAACAAAACCCTAAAAGGATAACACATTTAATAATTAATATAATTATTAAATGTCTTATTATGCAAACTAAGGTGAAATGTTAAAAAGGAGATAAAGGTAATTTAATTAACATGATTAAATTTAAACCTTTACTCTAACACCCCCCTTAAGATGAGCAAAAGTGCAGCTACAAACATATGCAAGAAAGCAAAGGTAACTACAATGCTAGTAAGTAAACTTGGGTCCCGGCAACAAGGCCAGATAAGGTACCCAATAACAACCAAATCTCAGTAAAGTGGAGAAATAGAGAAAACCTCATGGGAAAAACTCTAATCCAAAAAGAGAAGAAAGCATGCTAAAAAAAATGAAAGAAGGAAGGAAGGCCTCACTAAGACCCCCCAAGGACAACTTCCTTCACCCCAAGCATGGAGCGCAACTGAAGATAGCGCGGCGATGCCAAAGGTTTAGTGAAGATGTCTGCAACCTGCTCCTCTGTAGGAATGTACTCCAAGATGAGAGAACCATCCTAAATCAACTGCCTGATGAAGTGCATGTGGAATTCAATGTGCTTAGTCTGCTGATGCTCCACTGGGTTGCGAGAAATATGAATGGCACTCTGATTGTCACACCAAAGCATAGTGGGACTATCAGGAGGAAACCCAAACTCTATCATCAACTGTCGAAGCCATAAAACCTCCTGACTAGCTAACACTTCTCCTCGATACTCAGCCTCTGGAGATGATAATGCAATAGCTGACTGCTTCTTGCAAGACCATGTAATAGGACTAGAACCAAGGCAAAAAATAAAGCCAAAAGTAGACTTCCGATCATCGACATCACCAGCCCAATCTGAGTCAGTAAAGCCAACAATGAGAGGGGATCCTAATGTGTAGTGAATGCCATAATGAGTGGTGCCCCAAATGTACCTCAAAATACGTTTGGCTGCTTGCCAATGACTCTCATGTGGATCATGTGAGAATCAAGAGACAAGGCCAACCGCAAAGGAAAGATCAGGACGTGAGTGTGTCAAGTACAACAAACTTCCAACCAACTGTCTATACAGAGTAGTATCCATGGAAGAAGTAGTACAAGTGGAAGACAAGACAACACCTGACTGAAAAGGTGTGGGGGCAAGCTTGCAATCAAGCATGCCAAAGCGCTGGAGCATATTAAGAGCATACTTTTGCTGAAATAAGGAAATCCCATCCGAAGACTGAATAACCTGCAAGCCCAAATAATAGTACAAAATTCCAAGATCTGTCATCTCAAACCGCTCCATCAAAGCTCGCTGAACATCCTGAATCATGGAAGATGAGCTACCTGTAATGATGAGATCATCAACATATAGCACAAGAATCAAAAGATCACCCTCCTGATGCCAAATGTACACTGTGTGATCGGAATGGCAATGTGTGAAGTGAGTAGAAAGAAAAAAAGAGTCCATCTTCTCATACCAAGCCCGAGGGGCTTGTTTGAGACCATACAGTGAACGCCGAAGTCTGCAAACCAAAGAAGTGTCCTGCACAAAACACTAAGGCTGCTCCATATAGATCTCCTCATGTAGGTCCCCATGCAAGAAGGCACTCTTCACATCCATCTGAAACACTGACCATCCCTGTGAAGTTGCAAGTGAAAGTACAAAGCGAATAGAATTCATCTTAGCGACAGGGGCAAAGGTCTCCAAGTAATCAATACCCTCCACCTAAGAAAAACCCTTCGCAACAAGACGTGCCTTATACTTATCAATAGAACCATTTGCAGCATACTTGGTACGGTACAGCTACTTGCACCAAACCAACTTTCTTCCCTTAGGAAGAGGACAAAGATCCCAAGTATGATTCTTCATCAAAGAAGAATACTCCTCATCCATAGCCTTATCCCACTCAAGGTGACCTATCACCTCTGAAAAAATTTGAGGATCATCCAAAATGGTATGACTCAAAAGACTAGAACCACTTGTCTGAGCACGAGTACGACGAGTATCTGAAGGATCACCAGCCAAAGAACCAGCTGCATCAACAGTGACACGGGCCCACCTAGGAAAAGACGGAGCAACTGGTGGTGGTGGAGATGGTGGATCATCATCTACATCATCCTCAAGAGATAAGTAATCCTCAAGAGATGAAGAGGGAGGAGTAGGAAATGAGGGAGAAGCTGGTGATGGAGAATCCATCTAAGGATAGCGCTCATCAAACTGGACATCCCGCCGAAACAAGACCTCTTTGGAATCAGGATCAAACAACCTGTACGCCTTAACATCCTCACAGTAGCCAACAAATATGAGTGGTCGACTCTTCCTCTCCATGGCTTTCCTCTGAGCATCAGGAATAAATGCCCAAGCCTCACTACCAAAAACTTGGAATGTAGAAACATCGGGCTTGACATAGGTCCAAGCCTCCTCAGGAGTCATATGTCACAATGCCTTATGAGGCATCCTATTCTGAATATAATTGGCACAATTGACTGCCTCAGCCCAGAAGGAAGAACTCATAGCTCGAGACTGTATCATACAATTTGCCATTTCCCGTAAGGTTCTGTTCTTTCTCTCAGTGACACCATTCTACTGAGGGGTGTAAGGGACTGTAAACTAATGCTGTAAACCATGCTCAGTGCAAAAATATGTAAAAGCCTGATTAACATATTCCCCCCATTATCTGTGTGTATCCTCTTGATAGAAAGTCCAGATTGCTTCTCCACAAATGTCTTAAAAATCCTGAATGAGTCAAAGACATCAGACTTGTACTTAAGAAAGTACACCCATGTACGTCTGGAGAAGTCATCAATAAAAGTGAGCACATAGCGGGCCCCTAAAAAGGAAGGAGTCGAAAAGGACATAAGATCATTGTGTACCAACTCTAGGGGTGCCCTAGCACGAGTGGCTCAACCCTTAGGAAAAGGATCTTGATGATGTTTTCCAAGAAAACAACCTTGACATACACCATCAGTACAAGAAATCTGTGGGAGCCCAATCACAAGTGCCTGAGTACTCATCTGCTGTAGATATCTGTAATTGACATGGCCAAAACGCTCATGCCAAAGCCTGCTCACTGAATCTGCATGTGCTATAAGAGAGGAACCAACAGTGTCTGAACTCTCAAAGCCATCAAATCTGTATAAGCGTGATGCAGAATCCACACTCCCAGTAGCCACAACCAAGTCAGGATCATGAAGGTCTCGAATAACCACATCATGTGGTGAGAGCTCAACTGTCTTACCAGAGCCAGAGTGGCAAATCTAATAAATAAATAGAAGTTTTGTTGAAATGTCAGGAACTAGAAGCACATCCTATAGATAACCACCATCCAATGAAACAGTACCTGAACCCTGAACTGAGAGATGTGTTGAGTCACCAACTGCAATCTATGAAGTAGCACTATGAGCAAGTGCAGTGACTAAATCCTATGAGTGTGAGATATGGTGCGAAGCACCAGAGTCAATAATCCATGTGGATCTTGAAGACGAGGCACGTGTAGAAAGAGCATGACCTTTCCCCATGGATGGAGAAGGAGGTTGAGGTGAGGAAATATGATGCTACTGCATGGCTTCCTCTAAAGCCTCTAATCATTTCCAACACTTGGAAACTGGATGTCCTTCCTTGCCACAGAAACTACAAGGATCACCTAGATTCTTCTTAGTCTTGGAGGAAGACTCACCAGACTTAGAAGATTTACCCTGTTTAGGATTGGATTGTGGTTTTAAATTTGTTTTAGGTGGTGGCTTGGAGGAACTCTCACTGCCAACTGAATCTGTCTTCGGCTTTTGTTTCTGCTTCTGTTTCCCTTGGGATGGCTGAGCAACCAATGCTTTATTCTTTGATCCAGGAAGAGTATCCAACTGTGTGAGCTTGGCCTGCTCTCGTGTCAATCGATCACAGAATACCTCAAGAGAAGGCATGGTAAAATGTGGACCCAAAGCATCCATGGTGGAATAGAAGGTAGAAGAGAAAATCTAGAAGGATCCTCAAAGCTTAGATAGAATCAGGTAAATGCATTTTGTATTTGTTTTGTTTTTACCACAACCCTGTAACAAAGATCTGGGAGATTTGAATTTCATCAAGAAATCCTCAATAGAAGGAAAGGAATTAGGTACCAAAGTGGTTAATTCTGCCTCAATCTGAAGTGCTCAGAACTGATTAATGGTGCCAAAAATTGTTTCAAACTTCAACCACATAGCTCGAGGAGTTGCACAACCCTCGAGATGAAAGAGAAGACTGTCAAAAACATGCAAGGATAACAACCCCATGGCCTCATCCATTCTATTCCTGTGCTGAAAGATCTCAAATTAACGTTGCAACTGAGGTTGAACATCATCCAAACATGACCATGGGTGCTGTCATAATAGTGGTTTACAATTCCTGAGAGGAACGAATTTTAGCTGAAATCACATATTTTTAGAAAATATAATGATTTAAGCCTTAAAAAGTTCCATTTTAAGGATTCCAATTGAAGAGGGTTTGATCAAATCACCTTAAATCAAACCCCCTTGGATAGAACCTCGCTAGTTTTAAACCATACCTATAAATGCGTCTCCTTTACACCTATCAAAATGTTGATAAAAAATCACTTTTGATTTAGCTTTTAGGGGGATTCAAATGAATTCATTTAAAATTTATTTCAAATGATTATGGTATTCCTTAGAACAAGCTATCCAATGAATATAATTTTAATATGTTTTGGTTTTGTTATGGATTTGTTTTTTAAGTTTTATTAAACATAGGTTTTTCATCAAAATGAATTTCTTTGTTTTTCACATGTGGAAAAATAGAAGTTTATCAAAAAAAAAAATTGAAAAATATGAGTGCATCAGATATTGAAGTCCTTGATCCAACAAAAAAAATAAAATAAAATTTTGACATATACAAAAAAGTTACGCGTTATACCGCCTGTGTCCGAATTGTAATTTGTTTGACTTTGAAACTTGATTAAGGAAAAATATTCAATTAAAAACTATCTAACCAAGTGGAAGCACTAGATATCAGAGTTACAAATCTAAATTTGAAAGAATTAGAATTTTATCCTCCATGGAAAAAAAGTTATGTGTTATACTAGGCCACTTTTTAAAAATGTTGTTTTCTGAAAAAAATCAATTTTCATGGGAGATGGAAAAAGAAGTGCAATTTGATTCCAAAAATTTTGAAAAAAAATATTTTTAGAATCTACAGACAAAATTTGATGAGACTCTAGTTTGCACCATCTTCAAATTCCTCATAGTTTAGCCGCTATAGGTGCCCGAATGTGAAGATTTAGTTAAAAATAATAATTTCAGTGTCCAGTTTGGCCAAAAATTGTAAACCAATATTATGGGATCACCCCCATAAACCTTTGGACATGAGAATTATTGTCATCTGTGCCTTCCAGGTATGATAATTGTGTGGGGAAAGATGCTCAACCGAAGAAGAGTTCGCCATTAAACCCTGCACCTGTGCCTGCTTGTTTTTTTTATTATTATGTGATCTTTCAGAATAGACAGAAGATGCAGAAGGTTTGATTGTTTTTGAGAGTTTTGGTGTTCTGGTTTTTTGATGGAAAATATAGAAAGCAAGAAAAAACACCCCCCCACAATACGAGAACCCAAACCCCAGTACAATTTTTAAAGCTGAAAAGCTTGAAAAAGCAAAAAATGCTTCATACAAAATTCTGTGTACCTAGTAAATTTTTGATGAAAAAAGATAACATTTCTGAATATTGCATGCTGGGAGCTTTCCAACGCCTATTCGAGTTTGAAAAAAGGAGTCTGTTTGCACCTTCTAGGGCCCCGGAAGTGCAAAAAAAAGACCCCACTTTGACTAGAAAAAAATATAGTTAAACAGAAAATTTGGAAAAAATTACTAGTTCCATGGCGTCTAGCATGGAATCAGCTTTCCAACGCCTATTTTTGTTTGAAAATCCGAGCTAAAACGAGCAAGATACGCCCGATTTCGTAAAGTTGCTCAAAAGTGTCCAATTTGGCCCTCTTGGCCTTCAAGGGCTTAAAAAAGGGACCCCTGGTCCGCTGGGCGACCAGGGGCTGGGCGGAGCGGCGCGTGGGCAGTGCTGTGGCAGCGCACTGGTGGCAGAGCTGCTCACGGGCGGTGGAACGGCGGAGGGTCGGCTGGGCGGCGAGCCAGCGGCAGCTAGGTGGCCCGCTGGCGGAGGTGGTGGCCGCCACTTCTGCTGGTGGCCACTTCAGCACGAAGGGCTACATCTCGGCTTCTAAATTGGCATTTAAAAATAAATAAAACCTTGATGTTTTGTGATTTTTTTATTTTTTTTTGCATTTTTCACCTCGATCTGCGTGCTCTGGGGGCCGTACGGCCCCCAGAGCAAAAAAAATTTGCCTAACTATGGTCAAATTTGACATGCCATATATGAAAATATGGGTTTTTGGCCGCTCTCAATCCAACCGTGAGGTTCTTTTGGGCCCAAAATGCACCTAAAAATCAGAGTAACCCAAATTCACACAAAAATACCCTGTAAACCTGTGAAAGCCAGATCTAACCCTTTCAACTCCAAATTCTTCAAACAAAAATAGGCTGCAGTAGGTCTGTGCTCTGATACCATGTTGAAGTTGTTAAACCCAACTTTAGAGTCCAAGAACACCTGCATGCAAGAATACCTATCACAGGGAAGAAAAAATGGAGAAAGAGAGAAAGAGATATTTTGCTCTGTGAAATTGAAAAACTATATTCTCAACAACTGAATTAGCATAATTACATAAAAGATCAATCCTTAAGAAAGGAGATCAACAAAACCCTAAAAGGATAACACATTTAATAATTAATATAATTATTAAATGTCTTATTATGCAAACTAAGGTGAAATGTTAAAAAGGAGATAAAGGTAATTTAATTAACAGGATTAAATTTAAACCTTTACTCTAACACAAAGGAGGAATACAATCCAAACTAAGTCTCAACTCTTTCATGGCATGTGGTCCCTACTGTAAAAATAATGACAAATTCTTAACAATTTCCTTAGAAATATCTTGAAAGTAGGTCACATGTTCTCCCTAAGATAAAATGAGAGAAGCTATAACACTACCACTTGTGTGATCCTTTATATAGTTATGAAAAAAATAAGCTTTCTTACCTCCTTCCTAAAGCCAATTAATCAAGGATTTCTATTTCTAGGAAATATCCTCTCAAATTTTTCATTCAAATAGTTCCTTAGAACAAATAGACTCTTCTTGTAGTGT
>VDFB02065412.1:41356-60389 GCA_007258455.2 Sequoia sempervirens
TTAGTGAGATTTGTTTATAAGGCTGCAATCGCAAGAAGACCCAATCCTCAACTTCAAAACTTCTTTCACTACGATGTTGGTCTCCTGTTGTTTCATTTGATTTTGTGCCATGGCTAAATTCTCCTTGAGTCCTGAAAGTACTTGTTGTTGATGAAGCAAGTGGTCTTCTACTGCCTGAACTCTTGGGGACACCTTAATTGATGATGTGATGGAAGGAGGATGGTATCCATAAAGTGCCAAAAATGGAGACATTTTTTATGAGCTATGAAAAGAAGTGTTATACCACCATTCCGCAAGTGGTATCCAATCTACCCACTGAGACTATTTCTCTGAAGTGAAACAATGTAGATATCCTTTCCAACACTTATTAACAACCTCCTCGCTTGCCCATCCCATTGAGGGTGGTATGGAAGAGCTAAGAGCCAATTGAGTACCCAAACATGAGAATAAATCTTTCCAAAAGTGACTAGTGAAGATAGGATCACGATCACTAACAATAACTTTAGGTGTACCATGTAGCTTTTGGATATTCTCCAAAAAAGCTTTAGCCACTGCACTTGTTGTAAAAGGATGTGCTAATGTAATGAAATGTGCATATTTAGTGAACCGATCAACTACCACCATGATGACATTATGACCTTTAGATTTGGGAAGCCTTATGATGAAGTCCATGGATACCTCTTCCCAACGCTGGCTAGGAATAGATAAGGGTTGCAACAGACCTGGTGTCTTAATTGTCTCCCCTTTATGCCTTTGACGCACCAAACATTTAGCCACAAATTTTTGAACATCACCCTTTAGCCCCTCCCAAAAGAAATCTTGCTTGACTCGATGATATGTCTTCAAAAATCCTGAATGTCCACCCACTGGAGACTCATGCAACTCTGTGAGAATCTTTATTTTAAGGTTGGAATTCTTGAGAGATACAAATGCTCTTTATACCAAAGAGTATCTCCCTTCCAACAAAACTTATCTGAACTACTAGGATCACTTTTTAATTGCTCGATGAGATTACTTGTCACAACATCATTTTGCCACTGCTTGGCTTCCTCCACCCAATTTGCTTGTAATATTGAAAGGGCACACAATAAGGCTTCATCTTTTTCTCTCCTTCCTTAACAATGCATCTCAACAATATTTTCTTCCCTTTCTTATATACAATCTCAAAGTCATATCCTAATCTTAGTGACCCATTTTTGTTGCTCTTTAAGATAGTCGTTGTTCCAAAAAATATTTTAGGCTATCATGATCCTGGCCTTAACCTTGAAATGTCTACCCAATAGGTAAGGCCGCCATTGTTTCACTACATGGAGTATTGCTAGCATTTCCTTCTCATAAATAGGTTTTAGTTGATTCTTACCTTTTAATTGACGACTCTGAAAAAGTTGGTTGACCTTCTTGCATGAGCACTGCTCCTATCCCATTTCCATAAGCATCACATTCCACAATGAATTCCTTGGTGAAGTTAGGAGTGGCAAGTACTGGAGTTGTACACATATCCTCCTTCAATCTCTCAAATGTTGTATTGGCAGACTCGTTCCAATGAAAGGAATCCTTCTTCAATAGAGTGGTGAGAGGTGTTGCTATACTACCATAATTCTTCACAAATCTTCTATAGTACCTTGTCAATCCCAAGAATCCTCTCAATTTCTTAATGGTTTTTGGAATAGGCCATTCCATGATATCCTTAATTTTGTTAGGGTCCACCTTTACTCCTTCATGTGAAACTATGTGTCCCAAATACTCCACCTCTGTAAGACCAAAATCACACTTGGATGGCTTAGCATAGAGTTTATGATCTTCAAGTATTTGTAATGCTTGGTTCACATGTTGCAAATGTTCTTCCCAAGTCTTGCTATAAATCAATATATCATCAAAGAATACTAACACAAACTTTCTCAAGAACTTCTTAAAAATGGAATTCATCAAACTTTGGAATGTAGATGGTGCATTGGTAAGACCAAATGGCATCACCAAAAATTCATAATGACCCTCATGAGTCTGAAATATTGTCTTACAAATATCTTCCTCCTTAATCTGAATTTGGTGATAACCAGATCTAAGATCTAACTTGGTAAAAAACATAGCTCCATTTAATTCATCTAGCAAATCATCAATGACTGGAATTGGAAACTTATCTTTAATGGTGTACATGTTGAGCACTCTATAATCTAGACACATGTGCCAAGTATCATCCTTCTTACGTACCATCACCACAGGTAGGAGTACGCACTTTGGCTATGCCTGATGATTCTTGCCTCTAGCATCTCTTCAACAATCTTTTCTATCTCACTCTTTTGTATGTGTGGATACCGTAAGGCCCGATGTTCGGTGGTTGGCCTCTGACTAATCAGATGGCATGATCATGATCCTCTTAGAGGAAGTCCTTTAGGCATATCTCCAAGAACAACTGAGTGATGATCAATTATAGCTTGCAAATCTGGATGAGTAGGAGTATTAGATTGAGAGACTTCTAATGAACATAGTTGGGCCACAAATCCATCCACTCCTTTCTTAAGCAACTTTTGCATTTGATGAGAGCTTACCATTTGTGTAGATTTTTCCTTCAACCCCCTTAGCTCTACTAGCCTTCCTTCCAATTGAAATCTCATGAATAGTTCTTGGAAGTTCATCTCAATTGTTCCTAATGTAGTAAGCCATTGTACTCCCAAAACAATATCTGCTACACCCATGGATATCGCATACATTGGGGTATCAAGTTGATAATCTCCCATGGATAATTTAATGCTATGAAACTTCCCTAAAATAACTAACCACCATCTGCAATTGGAAACTTGAAACTCTGGAGCTAGATATATGAAACAATTTAGATGAGTAGCTAACTTTTTGTTGATGAAATTATGAGTACTACCTGAGTCGATCAACACTGTTACCTTTTGCTTCTTTAGGAACCCCACCACCTTGAGAGTTTGTGGAGCGCTGAAACCTGAGAGTGCATGACAAGAAATGATTGGTTGAGAATCATGTGATTCCTCATTTGACTCCCTTTCATCTTCTAGTATGGGTTCCTCCTCTTCTTCCTCATTGGGACCTTCAATATAAAACAATTTCTTTTCTCCTCGACTGTATTTGCTATCACTATTGAAACACAAGCCTTTTTATTTTTTCTCCTCAATTTGTTGTGGATTCAACTTAGTAGGTTGTGTTGAATATCCTTTCTCTCTTGTCACATTAGCCCCTTGCTTCTTAGAAATCAAATACTTCTCCTCTACCTTGTGTGCTAAGATAAAAGACTCATTTATGGAAATAGGGCTAAACATGCGTACCTCATGTTGAATGTGATCCTTGAGACCACCCAAGAATAAGTCATTCAAGTTTTCCTTTTTAATTGTATCCACCCTTAAGGATAGATTTTGGAATTGTTGAATATAATCCTTAACTGATCCTGTTTGTTGAAGTTTAGCTAGCTGGCTAAAGAAGTTGTTTGTGACACTATTGCTATATTGTGCTTGGAGTTCCTCTATGAAAATTGACCATGAGACAGTGAGACCCTTTTTACTTTGATGAGTGCAAAGCCAACGATACCAAATGAATTGATCTGGTTCTAGATATAAGGAAGCCATCGTGACCTTTTGTCCATTTGGGATTTGGTGTACTTCAAAAAAATTATCCATTTGGTTTATCCATGTTAGAGGATCCTTACCATCGAACTTGCGCATATCTAGAAATAAATTCCTAGATCCCATATGAGTACTAAAGCTTGTGTCAGTAGTATTTGACCTAGAATTTTCACCTTGGCCGCTTGAGAACTCCTTTCTTGATTCAGCCCTGTAGGTGCTTAACATGTTTCGTATGTTGGATATATCTCCTCTTAGGTCACACATATCCATCTTAATTGAGGAAATTTCTTCCTTGACCTTATTTATTTCCTCATTATGATTAATATCCTTGATTGTTTCACCATCCTTATCAGGAGTCTTCCCCGGAGTGACATTCTTTTCACCCCTTGTTGAAGGCACCGGCATGATGGAAACCACTAATGTTGAAATAAATCACACAAATGAAACTTAAATTCTCTCAAAATTTTACTGCAATATCCTTTATTATTTCTTCAAAAACCCAATAAAAATTAGGCTCCAATTCAACAAGATGTACGAGATATGTAGATTCCAAAAAAATAGTGTAGAAACCCTAATTCTACAATAACTCACTTAATTATGCTCCAATTCTTCTAAAATCTAGACTGTAGCTTCTTTAATATGTTCTTCAAAAACCCTTTAAAAATTAGAAAAAAAATTTCCAAAATCTGAAAGATATGCTCTTCCCAAAATTTCCTTTAAAATTGAGAAAAAACCTTGCCTCTATGGTGCCAAGATCATGCTTTGATACCACTTGTTATGAAATAACTTGCACAATAGTAGAATATGATATGAAATATGCTGCAAATACTTGATAATAACTGAGAATAACAAGCCACTTTGAGGGGGAAACCTCCAAATATCTCTAATGAGAACACACTTCACACTTCATGATGAAATAAGACTCACAACCTCCTATATATACCTATTTATGCCAAGGATATCACCTAGGCCGACTTAGACACACCTATATAAGACTTAGGCCAACATAAACAACTAAATAACAATATACTAATGATAATATGACTTAATAGAGAGTTAAGATAGCCACAAGTCGACTATTCATAACCCGATGTACAATAATATTAAGGGCGTAGCAGGAATTTACAAAAACAAAGTTGAAAGGTCATGTTACTTTATGATGGAAAGAAGTTTGATTATATAGAAATAGAATATGAAAAGATAAAATCATAAAATGGGATGGAATGGTGAAAAATTTGAAGAAATATTTTATACCTACTGATTATGAGCTTGAATTGCTAAAATGATTGCATAACTTGAGGAAAAAGGAGAAATTTGTGAAAGAGTATACTGAAGAATTATACAAGATGACCATTAGTATTGGACATGGTGAAACAAGTAAAGAAAAGTCAGAAAGGTACATCAATGGACTGAGAACAAACATTCAAGAAGACTTTAGGTTGGTAAAGATGACATCAATTGAAGAAGCATACCAGTTTGCATTAAAAGTGGAAGAGAAGCTGAACAAGAATTTTTAACAAAGACAAAGAAGTGTAAGAGGAATATTCTAGAGGATCGGATCACAATCTAGAGAAAGAAAACTTTATGTAGATCAAAAAAAAGATGGGAAACCCTACCATAGTAAAGAAAAGGACCACAATTCATACGGCAGAGGAAGAGAAGATAGAAATTTCTATTGCAATGACAAAGGAGGACATAATTCTTACTGCAATGATGGATTCCAGAGAGATGGAGGGAGATCTGAGAAGAGACCATTCAGAGGAACTTGTTTCAAGTGTGGAGGTGAAGGGCATAGAGCATTTGAGTTTCATCAAGGAAATACTGGAAAGAAAATTGAGCATACCAAAAGATTAGCTTATGTGGATAAAGAACCTGTTCAATCCCCTAATTCAGTTGGGAAACCTAAGAAAGGTGAATCATTGGTAATGAGGAGAGCTTTGATCCAAGAAGAAATGACTAAGGAACCACCGCAAAGGAAGATTTTATTCAAAATAAGATGTAAGTTTGGATGAAAGGTATGTAAATTTATCATTGATAGTGGTAGCACTAATATGGTAACTAAGTTGAATTTGAAGAGATTGAAACATCCAAACCCCTATAGGATAGCATGGATTCAAGATGAGCATAAGATATTGTGAATGAATAATGTTTGGTGAAATTTCATATTGGATCATATAGGGATGAAGTATTGTGTGAAATTATGCCTATGGATGCATGACATTTATTGTTAGGAAGACCATGGCAATGGGCAGGTGCAAAAAGTTGGGGGGCCAAAAAGTGACCAATTTTTAAAAAAAAAATTGAAATCCTATAACACGAGCATGTTATAACATGCTCATGTTATTTCTTGGTGTGATTGAGCCTAAGGCTCAATCACACCAATCCTTTAATGAGCTCACATTATAATGCGAGTGTGTTATAGCCTATTATAACAAAAGAAAAGTGCATCTAATTCATCTAATTAATTATTTTCACTATCATTTTTTCTTGGTCACAGCTAGCAAACCCTGTCATTGTGCGCTCATGTTTTGGAAGCATCAAGTCTTGCAATTTCTTCATCAAATCACTACAATTTCTTTGCCAAGATGCCACCACATCAACAGGGAGGTCGAATATAAGTAAGGATTTTTTTTGTGAATTTGTTGTTAAATAGGTAAATTTAGATTGTTTTTAATGTTCATTTCTTTAATTTATAGGAGTTGATAATCAACCTAAAATTCCTCCTCAAAATCCTTCTCCTCGTGAACAAGCACATGAACAAAATCCTCAACAACCATAGCAACAAAATCCTCCAACAATTCCTCAACATCCTCCTGGTACTCAACAAAATTTAATGGGGGAAATTAAAAACAACAAAAAATAGAATGAGGAATTAATCACAAGGTTGAACGATCATGTAAGTTAAACAGTGGAAAGAAGCACACTTGAAAATTCATTCCAAGCCATATTAACACATGTAGATTCAATTAGCAAGTAATTAAGTGGTTGGGCGGATAAGAGGCATGAGTGTAGGATTTTTTATGCAAATAAATTATCATATAAAGAAGTAAAAGATGAAAAAAATACAAAATATGATTTGCGCTCACTATTCACTTTAACCCACGCACAAATCAAACTCTTGACCTTAATAGCAAGAGGTTTCCTATCCATTGGTGCAACTACCCAGGGATTAGGAACAATTTTTGGATAGATGGTGGATGGTTTTTAACCATCCACCATGCAACAATAACAAGGTTGGTCCCCAATATTTCTTGAGGAAACTCTATTGCAAGTTCATCCTCAACAAAATCCCCAACTATTTTGATATGCAGTAATTTCAAGGGAGAGGTGGTGGGTCAGCACAAGATAGACGAGGTGTGTGTATTGATCCTCAATGGAAGGGAGACGAGCACTCACTAGGTTGGCTTATGAGCACTCCCTCTCGTCATGAAGGAGAGTGTTGAGGTGGATGCTTTGCAATCTATTAGCTCTCTGACCCAGAGTATCATCCAACATGTCATTCCTACAATACAACACCAGTCAAGGGAGAGTTTGAGGGGTAGGGTTCCACCCCATTCTTGTCAGGTTTGTGAGTTAGCCTATACATATGACCCCACAAACAGTCAGGAGGCTAGTGTACAAGATATTTCTGTAGCTGCAAAGTTGGCGACGATAGATGACATTTTGAATGAAGCTTTCAATGTCGATACTCAGGTAAATGTTAGCATGTTCATTGAATTTAATTTATTAAATTTCATTTTTTAAATGAAAGATTAACTAATTTAGTTTAATTATTGTAATAAAATTTCATGGTCACAATGTTGATACTGGATACACTGACCCTCCACCTATTTTTACTCCACTGCATCTACTAAGGTATGTAACTAGTAAACAATTATAAATATTACATGTGAATAACATTGTTATATGAATGGTATTCTAATATTTGATTTTGGATGTTGAATAGGTTAATATTGGAGGTTTCGCGGGAACACCTCCCAGTGCCAATGGAGTACAAACCTTCACGCGGGTAATAGAATAAAGATTTTAACTAATGAATTATACTTAATAGATTTGTGTATTTTATATTCATATCATTGATTATATTGCATTGCACATCTTTTAAACTTAAAGCATTACTTCACACTGCATAACTAATAACTAGATGTTGATAGATGACAAATTTTCAATTACAATATAGCTTTTTAGAAAGTCAACATAAGCAGTGATGCAATTACTTCACATAGCATAAGTAATAACTAGGAGCAATTTCCAATTGCATTTTCTTGTCATGGAATTCCATGAGACCACATTTTATTGAGGCATTTTTTCAAACAGTTCACTGCCTTGTCTATGTTAGGGATGCTTGAAAAAAAAAATGAAAGAATAAGAGTAATAAATAGCATAGACAAGGCAATGAGCTGTTTGAAAAAATGCCTCAAATAAATGTGGTATCATGGTGATGGAATGGCATTCCATCACCATGAGACCACATTTCTTCGAGGCATTTTTTCAAACAACTTACTACCTTAAGAATAAAAAACAAGCCTTTAGCCAAAATTCCCCTCCAAATCCTTTTCAAGGTCCTCGTCCTCATCCTTAATTTACCAATCCATGGAAGCTTCCACCTCTTATTCCACTTTTTCATATCCCCACCCCTCCCTCTTCATGTCATGATCCCCCTCCATCTCATAACCAATACCACACTATACCATCCACCCCATCCTAACATAATACCATAGAGAAGGCAATGAATTGTTTGAAAAAATGCCTCAAAGTAATGTGGTCTCATGGTGATAGAATGCCATCACACATGTATTTGTCATGGCATTCCATCACCATGAGACCACATTTCTTTGAGGCATTTATTCAAATAGTTCACTACCTTCTCTATGCTACCACATTTTTCGTACATGTCTACCAAATCATTTTATCAAACAACTTTCACCACCTTGCTGCTATGGATAAAAGCACAAAATAGGTGCTTTCGAACAATCTATGGATAGGTAAAATAGTAAGCATGATAGTAAGAAATATATAGTTCAATAAGTACTCCAAATTTTATTCATTATCTCATACATTATAAGCCATGACTTGCATCACTATTGTAGTTTTCATGATTGAATAATTTGTTGTTTTTTTTTTCAAATGTTGCAAGTGGAAACACCTCCATATTTTCATAGGGAAATGGAGCTTGGTGTTTCTTCTACTATAGACTGAGCCTCGATGCCTCTCACAGGGGTATGAGGCAGATTACTAAATTTCAAATTGCATTCATTGTTATAGTTGTTAGTTAGTAAAAAATAAAATTATTATTGATTTATACTTTAATTTCTCTTTAGATGGTTTCTATAGGACTTCAACACAGCACAACATGGGCATGCAAATATTTATCTTGAGGAGAGTGATCATCCAGTGGTAATAAGTGATTATTTTGTTAAATATATCATTTTTATAATGTAATTTCTATATATTAATGTCCTTACTTGTTATTGTAATAGATAAGGCTTGATGAGGAACTAAACCTTAGGTGGAGAACTAGAAGCACCCCTCAACCTCAAAGTAAATGAGTGACAAACTTATCACTATCCACCTGAGTAACAAAGGGAAAGAATTTGTTTTGAGATCTTGGAGAGCAATGACTTTTGATTCCAGGTTCCTTTGTTGTATTCTTATATGGAATTTTTGGACATGTTTTGTATTGCATATATTTGACATTATATGCCTACATTGCATTCTTGTAAGCCTATATGGCTATTTTGTATATATTATATACTTATATCAACATATATTGATGTATGCCTACATGGCTATTTAGTTGATCAATACAAATCTTTTTTATTGATGGTGTCCATATTTGCATTATAAATCCATGTGTCAATAGATACGAGTTATGTGTATTCAAGTGCATGTATTGTACAACTTACATGTATACTTTGTGACTTACGTGTATTCCAATGTATACTTTTCAACCTTCATTTTTTCATGTGTATACCTTGTATTCATGCATATGCTTTTTTTTTAATGTGTATACTATGTATTCATGTTTATACTTCAATGCTTACGTTTATTTGATGACTTGTGCTTCACTTATTCACATGTATACTTATTAATTGCTTATCACTAGCATTGTTCATTGTTTTCCTTCATGGTTTTTCTTGAATATTTATCAATTGATGCTAAACAACTTTATTAGTTGAAGCTAAACAACTTCAATATTTCCAAAAATGACTCACCAATGATTTATCATTTACTTATGTGTTACTTCAATATGGAATCCAAGGAATAATTTAAAAGGGATAAAGCTAAGAGGAGAGGGAAGATAGATATTTATAGTGTAACCTATTATACCTTCTCTATACAAAATTATAATGGCTCTTGTACGCTTTTCTATTTCATTTTCTACTTTTCATATCCCATTTTCATAGGTGGATCATCACTTCTCTCAATTTTTTTCCTTCTCCTATTCTAGGTCCTCACCTTCGCTTGTGGTATTCTAAAATAAGCTCTAGTTTGTGTTGGGAACCTACGAAGATTCAAAGGATTCATTAGTTTTCTTGGGTGATTTTATTATTTATTGGTTGGTTACAATGTATTTGATAGTTAATTTTGTGGAGGTGGAACCTCTCATTCTTTGCAATAGGACATTTTAGGTAGATTCATCTTCAATAAGAGTGAGAGTTAATTGTTTCGTTTGTTCTTTGAAATACTCATTGGAGTGGGGTCAAGATACTTTTAAATGAAATATATGGTTGAGTAGATGCATAGGCTGTGAATTGTTCTAGCACCAAATCTACCTATGTAATTAGCTACTTGGTTTGGAAACTTGGAGGTTTTGATTTTTACTCCTTTTTCATCACCAAATAATATTATTGTTATTTCACTTACTTGGATTTGAGGTTTTTTTGGAGTGAAGGAAGAGGTAGGATTGAAATGATCCTTCTCATATATGTCATCCCATTTATTACCCAAGGAAAAGTGGCTTGGTTTTTCCACCATGTTTCCAACTTCTTGCCCATATTTTCACCAATTACTTATTCTATATTCACTCCAACCTAGCTTCTTCAAAGAATGCATTTTTTAATTATAGGTGATATGCAACAATTTTCTTCTAGAATGTTTGATATGATTGTGAAGGAGTGGGAATATGGGTTGTAATATCTCATGTATCAACATATATTTATACCTCTTCATTGGGTTATTTTTAGCTTCTACTTATGGTCAAGGCTCTAGTGTGAACTTATTAACCCCATTGTTCTTGATTCTATTTAGGTAGGTCATAAGCCACCATGTGGGCTCATATTTAAATTGAGCTATGATCAGGTTTAGCTATAAATCTTTCAATTTTTTTCTAGAATCTTGGAAAAATTCCTCTTTACAACAACCATATAGTTGTAAGGGAAAGGAGGATAATTAAAAAATGTCTTGCCCTTGCTAGACTTGAGGATGATCATACAAGATTTTAAGATTCATGTAGCCTTCTCATTTATGATTAGAGCCATAATAGGAACAAGAAAGTTACCTAAATACTAATAAATTAATAATAAATAATTCAATGTAAGTATGAGATCCACATAGAAATTGGATCAAAACCCCTTCAGAATGAAAAGGTTTAGGCTTTCCTCAACTATTTTGACACCCAAATTTTTTACCTCTTTCATGCAATCATATGCTTTTGGTGTGGAAAACTCAGACTTGTCAATTGTCATGTGAATCTTTCTCTTTTCCTTTGTTTTTCATGCCATCATAAAGTATCAAGTTGGTTGAATGTAGCTCAGAGTGATTTAGCGTGTTTGGATGTGAAAGAGGACCATGACTAGCGTAAATGTACCCATTCGGATGTGTTGGAATAGTTGGTTTGATTGTATGAGTTGCACAACGAAATTTGCACCACTTTGCACTGCTTGTATTTGACAACTTTTTCCTTAATTGAAATGTTGTCACCATGGGAAAAAACCTTCAAGATAGTGAAAATTGAGATGGGTTATTGTAGAGGGTCCCAGTGCAATCCCATAGCCTCAAATAGAGAGTTTTTAAGCATCACAATTTTTAGTAATAACTCATCAAAGATTGTAGCCATTTTGCACTTTGGACTCTTAAGGGATTGAGTCGATTGAATGTAGCTTAGAGTGATTCAATGTGTTTGGGTGCAAAAGAAGATCATGCATCATGTAAACATACCCATCTAAACATGTTGGAACAATCTTTTTGGTTGTATGAGTTGCAGAATGAAAGTTGCACCACTTTGCGACTTTACACTACTTACATTTGACAACTTTTTTCTCAACTGAAAAAGTTGTCACCAAGAAAAAAATCCTCCGAGATAGAAAATACTGAGAGAGGTTATTGTAGAGGGTCCCAACGCAATACCATAGTCTTAGATAGAGAGTTTTTAAGCATCACAATTTTTGAGTAATAGTCTGTCAAAGATTGCAGCCAGTTTGCACTTTGGACTCTTAAGGGATCATGTCGGCTGAACATAGCTTGGAGTGATTCGGAGTGTTTGGGTGTGAAAGAGGACCATGCCTAGTGTAAACGTACCCATACTAATGTGTTGGAATAATATGTTTAGTCATACAAGTTGCAAAATGAAAGTTGCACCACTTTGCAACTTTACACTGCTTGCATTCACTAACTCATTTGACTGCAAAATCTGATGAAAATGTCTGACGAAATATGTATAATTTGATGTATCATTGGGTTCTTGTAAAATTTGATGTGTAATTTTTTATTTTTTAAAAGTTTATCCCCGACATTTGTCAAAATTTTGACGAACCTGGGTTTCATCGAAATGTCGACTATCAATTTCGTCAAAATTTTGACAAACATGAAAAATAAGAAAAAAATCAAATTGTGGCCGACATAAAGAAAAGTGAGTTTGATGATTTATTGTGATAGTGTTTTTCTCTATTTGAGATAGTTTGTGGAGAACTAAGGATGATTTTCTTGGGAAAAATCAGAATAAATTCAAGAAGATATCGCCAGGTTGAGGGTAGTCATTATCTTTTTGCAGAATTCAGTTGTGAAGTCAGATTTGTAGTTCCAGGTTTGAAAATCATATTTTAAAGCAATATCTCATCAAATTTCATTTTTAGAGGTTTAGGGTTTTGAGAATTTCATGTCCAAATTATGTTGTGTGGAATCACCATAAGATCACAACCAAGGAACAGATTCTTGTGACTGTAATTATGTGATCCATAACTCTATTGGTCATGTGGCACAGTTGTGCTATAACAAATACAGGATGTATTCATGTGTGACCCAAGTTTAATGTGGCTATGTTGCGATAGAAATAGAGGCACTCATATAATGTAGTTAATTCAAGTTGTATAATGTAGGTGTCAATCATCATTAGGTGCATTTAGATTGTCTCAAGTTTAACAAGTTAGGATGTAATTATAGCATGATCGAAGAGTGATTACCTCTTGTTGCAATAAGAGCCTATAACTCCAGTTGATATGCAGATTGGTTGTGTTATATCAATTATGTAGTGCATTCAAGCACAACCCATCTTTAATGGGCTATTCTAGAGAGTGATCAAGATTTTCTAAACCTTATGAATGTTACTTAAAAGTGTATAGCTTAAACTACAAACCAAGTTTGTTACATACTTGAATGCAATCTTGGGTTACCGCAAACTATAATAATGTGATATGCTAATAACCATTATGGAAAGTATTAAAGCAAGACCCATGCTATATAGGATACATTTTCCTGATCAGGTTTACATACCTTAATGATCAAACACAAGCTTCCCACACAGTTTAGGATACAATCCAAGATCATACCACAACTTTGTCAAGACAACTAATTTTTTGACACAAGATTTAAGGTTGTTTTTTAATACCAACAGAAGCATTGGTAAGAGCATGATTAGGGTACAAACCCTAGGCCTCCGTAGAAACATAAACAATAACTATAGCGGATTAGTGAGGTTGCAATACCAAAAGATTGAGACATTGTAGGTAATAACAAAATCTTGCAATCTAAAGATTATAGCCAATAACAAGCACACTATGTAGCTTAGTGACATTTGTAAATGCAATCTACAGTAAGAAGAATGGTAGTCACTTGAGATGTGACAGTCAAAAAGAGGCTTGAGCAGTGACAAGATAATAAAGCTCAAACCTTGCATAGTAAAGTGGAGATTTTAACAGTGAGTTTCCTTACCCCCTTGCTGACCTTAAGGGTTTTTCAAATGCTTTTGGTAGTGTTATACAAGGCAAATGCAATCAGGGAATCCAAATGAAGTAACAGTGGTAATCATAGGTTCAATGTTTCTTCTTAGCCATTAATGTATAATGGAGGTAGTGGGTTGCATATTTGAGCAGTGTTTTGAGACTCATCAAAGATGGGAGAATAGTGAATAATACCTTGTGGACTATGAAGCAGTGTCAATAAGGTTGAAGGATCTTAAGATCTACAATACCATGAAACAATGAGTCCCCTGTAGTAAGTAGGCAGTCTATAGGGCATAGTTTGATTTTATAGAAGGATGCTCATGAAAGGAATGTTCAAGTGATAGTGAGTGAGTTGTTTGAGATTGTAGCTAAGGGTGCAATACCCAGTCTTAAAGGAAGTTAGCAAAGTAATAAATGTGCAAGAAAATCAAATCGTACACAACAAACAATTCACAATGTTATCTTGCATAATGCCTTGAGTTTGAAGACAAAAATTTCATTGTATCTTAATGAAAGTGGTGACCTTAATGGTCAATCACTGGCAACCATGATTTTAAAAAATGTTATTGTGCTTATGGAGGAAACATTTTAAGCAAGGTAGTGAGTGGTGGTTTGGAAAAATGGCAGGTATGAAGGACTTGCTTTATATGCATACTATGCAGTCTATCTTAAGACACCATTCTTAGAAGAGATTGAAGGTGGATTATGGAACTCAAGGGTTATCATGAAAAGGATTAAAGCAAATACTAAGAACTATTTAAAAGCCACAGTCATGAAGATATTAAAGATGTCACATGCAAAACCCTAGTAGCTGGAGTAATGAATATAGTGCCAAAGAGGATAGTGTGTTGGAGAAGATTTAGGAGTTCTCCACATTATCTAATTATAGGGAAATACATCATTTATTTATTTTTTTAATTAAAATAAATCATTATAAACCCTCTATAGGATACATTGATACTTCAAAATCCTTTGAAGGAATTTGAGATTATGCAAATATATGTCAAGTAAATAGCTAGATTACAAATAGTAACGGGAACAATGTAAGATTTTTTAAGCAAAGCAGGAATGAGATAAGATGTAATTACAAAATGTACACAAAACTTACAAAGTGGGGGGGTGTGTTACATTCATCCTTCTCTCTTTTTTTAGAGAAGATGTTTACAATGCTTCACTGTTGGAAGTTCTTAATTCACCATAACTTTAAACTAACAATGAGCAGTAATGCCAATACCTCTATCTCATCAAAGCAAAGCGTAGAGGTACCAGAAGTGATTAACAATAAACTAGTAAAATAAAAGGGAAAGCTCACGAAGGCACAAAGTCGTTCCTTAGCTATATCAATGGTGGATCTGTGAAAAGTGTGTCGTTTGTCACGTTAGAAGCACAAAGTCTTCTTAGACACAGCAATTCCTCGAACAGTATATGACACTTGTGTCACATCAGAGCACTTGCGTCATGATATATGACACTTGTGTCATTCCATTCAAATGTGTCACTTAAACATGCGAATGCGTCACAAACTAGTGATTGCAGCATTCCTACTTTCGAATGTAACTCAAAAAGGTGATTGTGTCGCAAAATTTGGAAAATGCATTGCAAAACCCTCAGCTTGCCCTAAACTACCCTTGCACTTGCATTGCGACACATCAAATGCATCGAACGTGAAGTCAAATGCGGCTTATGCACACGCATATGTGTTGTGGCGCATTCATTTTTCCCCCTAAAAACCTACTTTTGGCACGGAAAACAAAAAAATTACAAAGGGGGTTAGGGACCTACATAACACTGGCTCTGAGCCCTCTGCTCGCCTGAAGGTCAGCACAATCTCGCTGTGATGCTATCACTGGAATCACCATCCTCGTTGCACTCCTTTTCACTCTGCACTCTCAAAATTTGCAATGTAAATAGTAAGAATGAATTGAATTTTACCCCTTTGTCAACCTATTTATAAAGTCAAAATGGCATTTGTCAACTAGGTTATTACTGGAGGATCATTTGACCAACTTTGGCCACCCCGTTGCCTATCTTAAACATGTCAAAACTGGAAACCATCTGCGCCATTGTTTTTCTAGTCATCAAATTGACTTATTGGGACCCTTTCCAAATTTTTCTGCCGCTAATCCAAAATTTGAAAATTTTCCCGAGGGGGCATTGATACTTTGTACCTTGACTAAGGCATATTTTTAACTTATTTTATTTGTCACAATGCAACAAGCGGCATTATGAAAAAGAGGGGCAAAATGTAAACACTTAAAAATGACCTAGGCCAACAAGCTTCATTTTTACCACTTTCGTCCTAGCATAATTATGACATTTAATTATGTCCTTGGTCCACATTCGACTATTAATTAAATTAGTTATAATTGTTTAATTAATTCATGTCCTTTTATTCTTCATGATTATTCAATACGTCTTTAATTGTCTAAAGTCTTCCTTCAATTAAATAAATTTGTTAATTTGTTTAATTACCCTTATCCATTTATTCTTCCTGATTATTAAATAAATAAATTTTATTTATTTATTCAATATGTCACTAATTTCCATAATTAAATGAATTTATGAATTTATTTAATTATCAATCATAATCCTCTAAAATTAAATAATTATCTTTAATTATTTAATTACTTAATTTAACATTTCCATCATTTTAAATCAATTTATTATTTAAAATGATTTTGTTTTATTAACTGTCACTTCATTTTAGTAAATAATCTGAAAAAGATTATTTATTATCTCACAAAATCCATATTTTGAGTTGATTTAATTCAAATTGGTAATTCAAATTTGCTTTTCAGTCCACCTTTTATCTTCTTGATTTTTTGAATCTCATAAATCAGGCAGTCTTTATCTTCTTGATTTTTGAAAATATTTATTTTTCTAATTAATTATTTCATTTATTCTCCACCGCCGATTTGATTTTCTCATATGACATCTCAACCACTCATCTAAGGATTTTTCCCTAACCCTGATTAGAGATTATCAAATTTAATCTCGTCCTCTAATTTTAGGTCTCTATCAAAAGTCGATCCTGTCTGTCCATTCAAAATTGCATTTTCTATAAAATGCTATTTTGATCTCATTTTGAGATTAGACAGTTAGATTTTATTATTCTGGCATATTAAGACTTAGAGTTATTTTTCATTTTAGAGTTATTTGGCATAGGCATAGGCATAATTTTTCTCAAATCCTTCAAAACTTGCATAGGACAATGTCAGTCAAAATGATCACACTCAATCTGAGGGCATCAATCATATGTTGCAAGCTAGGAGGTGTTATGGAGGTGAACCATGGAAGCTTCAACGAATATCTGGTATAATTGTTCTTATTATTTTCTTTCTTTATGCTTCATAATTTTTTTGGGTTTATATTATTGATCTAATCATTGCTAACCTTAATCCTAAAATTTACCCATTGATACACCCATGCCTTTTTGTAGGCTAGGTAGCCATTGCCCCACCATACTACTCGTTGCCAAGGAGATCCACTTGGCACCTACCCATGATATCGCAATCAATAAAGACCTCACAAATTTTGATCACGAGATGGCAGGAAACCATGGATCTCAACCATCGGCAATCTTGTTCATTCAACACAATCGCCAACCTTGTTATTAACCATCGAGCACCTTTCTACCGAGATTATAACATCTATGTTGATTTAAAACACATGCATCTTATAACTACTTTAGTAACCCGCAGCATAATGTATTAAAGACGCATCAAAGTATTTATCATTCCTTCAGCTTCACCAGATGAGACATGTGGCACTCGCTCGTGATATCGTGATCAACAAAGACAGTGTGGTGGGGTCATCACAGGATGGCAGGGAATGGCTAAGATCACATGATGATTGATCTACGGCCATGCGAACTTGTCCCTCTACAAAATAAAAACATTTATTAGAGGAGAGGGTGCACTCAATCATGATGATAATACCCAGTCTTACCACATATTTATACTATATATTGTAAATAAAGAGTCCAAATGTAAATAAAGAAAAAACAAAATGTTGATAAAAAATGGACCCATACTTGAACACATGAGAACCTCTAAATGTTATATGAAAAAAACATAAATACATTCATGAAGTGAAATAAGTATTTTTTTGTTTCAAATAAAATATCACAACTCTCCACTATAAGTAAATCATTTAAAAAATAAAATGCTCATTTAATAAAATAAGACACTCATTTAAACAAGTATTGTTATCATAGTGAAAAATATTGTTCTTATGTGTACAACAATTGGGGTAGCAATGTACAAGCATTGGATAATTTTATATTAATAGTTTTTCCTATCACAAATATAAAAGGTGAGCACAATAAATAACATGTATTTTCCCATTAAATATGAAGGATTTTCAAAATAGTTTTAGTGTTCAACTATTGTTCCATTTTTGTTCAATATAAGTTGTATTTTAAATAATTATGTGTTGTTTTTATAACAACAAATAGATTTTTTGTGTTCAACTATTAGTCCATATGTGTTGAATATAAAAGGTAGAGATATCAAAGATTTATGTTTATCAATAAGTATTTGGTCCACTTAGGTTGTATATTAATTTTAATTTAAATAAAAATATCATATTCTACAAGCAACAAATGATATTTTTTTGGTTCAACTATTGGGGGTTCCATGATTAAGTTTTGGTCGAACCTTTAAAAAGTCAAAATTTAGACACTTCTCAAAAGATCTATCGATGTGGCGAGTTGCATAATGAGTCGCGCCTCCAAACCTTAGTTATAGATAAATAAGAGACCAATCTACATTTCAAAAAAAAAAATGAAGGTTCTACGATATTCCAATCAATTGCTACATGCTGAGAAAGTTAGCCTGCACGACTACTGGGCCCTCTCCCATAAAGGAATAAGGGGACATCACTAGGCTGACGACAAACAATGACATAAGTTATTTTAACGAGGGAACACAAGACCAACAAAAGACTTAGGAAAAATAAATTCAAGTGAAGGAAATAAAATGATAAAACAAAAGGGGGCTCAGCCTAGATGAAGCGATGGGGCTTAAGTCATTTTAAAGCCTTCCCAAAAAGTAATGGCCAAATAGATCCCATCCAAGGTGTAAGATGAACATTAGGGTTTTACATGAGGATGAAGGTAAAACCTCATCCTTAGGCTTTTCCCAAACACCATAGATGACCAGAGTCACAAGGCAAGATAAAATAGAACACAGAGAAGAAAATTTTGAAGTTTCATCACTACCCATAACCCTAAACCCTAAACCATTAACCCTTAAACCCTCTACCCTCTCTCTCTCTCAAGTCTCTCCCTCC
>VDFB02065413.1:0-26960 GCA_007258455.2 Sequoia sempervirens
TTAACCACATGCGAGTGAATCATAGTAGCAAAGAATGAACCGATTTTGAGGGTTTGGTTAATCATTATTCACATAATCACCATGACTCTAATCAAAATTTTAATTGAGAAATATACTAGTAGTGGTTAGGCAAAATCCCAAGAAAAGGTGCACAAAAAGGCAAGAAGAATCTTTATAATTTGCATGACTCCAAAGGAAGAAGTAGACTTATATAAAGAAATACATGAATATCATTAATGACAAATAGGAAACAAAAGAATGTCCATATTTTTTTAATAATCATATCTCTACAAAATATTTATTTAATAATGTTTGTGAGAGTAGTTCTTGATCTAGACTAAGGAATCTTTCATCATTCAAGAAAGGAAATCAACATTGAGAGGAGGAAGTGAGCGTAGGGGAAATTAATAATAATGCTATTTTAGCAATCAAGACCCCCATCCAATAATTTGTGCGTAGAGAAATAAATTAATCTCTTAATTGGGTTGCTCAAATTAGAAATTTTATTGCCTCCTATCTTGCAAAAGAGGAAATGGAAAACTAGATTGAAAATCAACGAGGGGATGTTTACACACTTAAATTCCTCTCAAGGGGATTCTTTCTATCACAATTCCCTAATAAAATGAAAAGGGATTAAATACCCTTAATGGAGGACCAAGGATGCTATATGGTGTTGCCCTCTTCTTGAAAAATGGCCATTTTTTTTATTTGTTAAATCTTAAAATCCAAGAAATGTCAATATTTAGAATTTACAATATTCTTGAAGAATAGTGGTACCACACAATATTGGAGTAGATTGGCAACTAACTTTAAAATTTTGAAATATTCGATGAACTAATTATGTAGGGAGATTCTAAGGTTTATGCTAGGATATGTATAAGGAGATATTTGTCCAAACCCTTATGAAATTTAATTCTACCAGAATCTAATATTGGGAACTAAAATTAGTTGATAGTAATTGAGGTAAATTCAATATTTTGTAGGTAATATAAATTAAAAATCTATTACATAAGAAAATATAGATATAATATCCCACAATTTTTTTGTGAAATGGTTAAGAAAAGAATTAGTTGAGCCTAAGGAATCCTCAAATAAAAAATCCACACAACAAAAATATTAAAGGAAATGAGTCCAAATTATAAACACCCTACCAAAACTAGTTGGCCCATTTCCATCAAGATGACTCGCTCTCCTAGTTTGGTGGAAAAATTAAGGAAATTCCTCTTGAACTAGAAATCCGGTCATTAGAAAACAAGTCCAATGGCTCAGAGGCATCTAAGGAAGACCTACATATACAACATGAGGAAGCCCAAATATTGATCTTGAAATTTTCATCAATATCATAATAGGAGACACAAAAAGGCCAAAGCTAACTACAAGGCCAAAATAAGAAAGGGTTGTAAGATAATTCAAGAAGTCATAATTGAAGAGATCAAATCTAGTTCCCACTTTACACAAAAAAATTATAAACAAAGATCAAAGTAGGGAGAAGTACCCCCACCACTATAATGACAATCCTAACTTGGAGCCTTATGGGCCTCATTGCCCTTAACAAAAGTAATGCAAGAGCATCCCTAAGCAATGTGGTAATCTTGCATCATTATGGAAAAGTGGGATTTTTTTAGTTTAGTTTAGTTGGTTGTTTGTTAGTCATAGTTAGTAGTCTATGATAAAGAAAGCTACCACATTTCATCAAAACTTGAAATTGTCCTTTATAGCTTTCAAAATAGTTTGAGTTATTATTTTTTAGTGTCATATTAAAATTTGAGAAGAATGTAAAGAGAAAAGGATAGTAAACTAGTCAAAGAGCATCTATCAAGTGGACATATGTGCATAGTTGGGATTATTTTCATGTGTGGCAAGTGATTTAGAGTTTGCGACAATAGAAGTATATTTGTAAGGATTTATTAAATCCTTGAGGACAAGTTTTGAGCACCGCATGAAGGTTTCTCCATTATTTAACCCTTTGAATTTTTAAATATATTATTTATAGTTGATGACACTTTACATGTGGTATTGGGCTTTGCACTATGTTGTGGCTAACATCGATCATTGGAAAACTTGTGGATGTTATGTATACTATATTTTGGATTGAATGAAGGTAAGAAAAGAGGTAAGGGAAGAACAAAAGAGGTAGAATGGAAGAAGAATGAGAATATGAGGTTTGGGATGGAGATTGTGAGTATAGAACAAGGAGTAGTGAGTATGGATAATTTGGTGAGGTTCAACATATGGGCATATTAGATGAGGTGTTATGTGATAGTGCGTTGATGAATGTGTGCCTTGTATGGTGTACATGTATGATGAGAGGGATAACACGTACAACATACAAAAAGATGTCTAAAGATACAAGTTGATGCCCCTAAGGGTAAGTATAGGGATAATTCTATAGCAACACAAGGGTGTGTGTTGAAGAGGAGTGGTATGCATTGATTCCAAGGATATGCAACATTGTTGGATGACCAAACAACATTGCAAATGCAAAAGAGGTACCATAGATAAGGGAATGTGAGGATAAAAGTCTCACCCAAAGGATAATGCAAACAAATAAGAGAATAAGGAGTTATATTGAGGAACATGCAACAATAAGGAATGTAATAGAAGAGTATGTGGCAACCAAAAAGGAGGCTAACAAATGTGAGGGATAGAGAAGATTATGACTGAATATAGGACAAAGGAAAATACTATAGAAGATGATTGATGAAATTGAATGTCAAATAGTTCTAGAGAAATTAGTATGTAGGATGGATTGCTTGAGGTATGCCTAAAGATGTGGAAAAAATGAGTTGATGAAGTAACACGTTGGAATTCCAAGGTAGGGGTAGATTGTATTGGAAAATGAGGGACTCATTTTTTATCAACTCCAAGTGTGTGATGTAGGATCATCCCTAGGGTATGTGGTAATCTTGCACCATTCTAGAAAAGTGGTTTATTTTAGTTTTTTTTTTCTTTATTAGTTTGTAGTTAGTGGTCCATGACGAAAAAAGTTGTTGCATTTTACCATAACTTGAAATTGGCTTTACAAGTTTTGGGATTAGTTTTTGTTATTTTTGAGTTTCATGTTAATTTCTAACAATAATTAGATGAGAAAAGATAGTAAATTATTTCAAGAGTGTCTACTAGGTGGATGGTTGTTAACAATTAGGATTGTTTTTATGTGTGGCAAGTTATTTGAGTTTACATTAACAAAGAATCTTTGTAAGGATTTGAACCATCGAGGATGAGTGTTGAGCACCATGAGGAGGTTTATCCACCGTTTAACTATTTAAATTTATAATTCTATTATTTACAGTTGATGACATGTTACATGTGGTATTGGGGTTTGGTCCATCTTGTGGCTAACACATATCATTAGAAAAACTTGCAAAAGTTGTATATATATAGGGTTTTGGATTTAAGGAATGTACACATGGAGGTAAGGGAAGAAGCAAAGAGTTAGAACAAAAGCAGAGTGAGACTATGAGGTCTCAGATGGAGATTATGAGTAGAGAACAAGCAATATGAAAACAAGTGTAATCCAAAGAGACATAGATGGTCACAATTTTTAAATATCACAAATCCCATAGACGTAATGCACATCCACAAAATAATTACTTCATTAATTTCAACCTAAGCATATATCTCATATACATGTCTATCAGAGCAGTTGCAACTACCTCTGAAAAAATTCTTGTCCTTTATGCTTTGATGGATGTCCATACCCTGTTCCAAAGCTCCCATTCTGGCTTTACACATGCAATTTGCATTTGGTTGGAAGTTTCTAAAGCATTTTCAACAAATCCATTTTGTTAATATCCTGCAATTAGTTGTTCCATGAGAACACACTTTTTTGAGGCATTCTCTCAAACAGTTCACGTGCCTTGTTTATGCTTTCACATTTTGCATACCCTGCAATCATGGCCTTCTGCCAAACAGTTCAATTCCCGTGCCTTATCCATTCTTACAATTTTTGTAGGGCAGTTGCAGCTACAAGATCTGACAAAATCCCCCTATCGATTACACTGTGATGGATGTTTGAATACCCTGTTCCAAAGCTCCCATTTTCGCACAGGCTGGGAGGATGCTGGCAAAGGTTGCGGAGTATGGCGTTACACCTGCCTATCGCATTTGGTTGAACATTTCAAAATCATTTTTAACAAACGCATTTTATGCATATCCTGCACTCATATTATTCAATGAGGCCACATTTCTTTGAGGCATTCAGTCAAACAGTTCACATACCTTGTCTATGCTTCCACATTTTTCATACTCGTATACAGAACATTTCCATGTGTAATATCTGACCATAATCGGGCTGGGCTGATCTATGAAAATAGTTCAGCAGCGAGGTATTCCATGACAGGTGCGAGGCAAACAGGAATGGTTTCAGCCATCCGCTTTGTTTTATGCCATCACATCCACTGAACTACGCGGGAACAATATTTGAATTCAACTGGTAACGGTGACTAACCATTTGAACGGGAACGGGAATTGCCTGGCGAAAATTTTTCAGTGCAAACCCCTTTTTCAGTTTGTTTTCATTTAGCATCACCAATATTCTCCTTGGGGTACTGTCGCTGTTTTTTTAAACATGGTGGGAAATGGCGTACAACTCTCAAAACAATTACTCTTTTTTTTTTAATATTGAAAAAAGCAGCTAAAAAGAATTACAACAGAAGCATGAGCAGCATGCCGAAGAGATTACAACTGGGGCAGATAGAAGCTAAAAAAAGAGTAGCAAAACGCTGCCAAACAACTGATCAGAATTAGAACAGCAAAAACTAGAGTTCTCAAGGAGCAATCTGCAGCCATCAACCTCCTTAAAGCACCTAGGAAGAATGCCAAACATGACCAGAATTACTAGCAACAACTACACTGTCAAGGGGCAGCAACACAAGAACCATCAGACAAAGAATTGCACCCAAGAAACTTTTCACAGTTGACGAACTGCCACCACGATGGAAGAAAATCACCAGCAGCAAGGAAATTCCTTCATACATCTGAGCATGACCCCAAATAGACGGCAGCAGAAAGCAAACCACAATCTCCCACTGTAAGATGTCATGAACTGTTAGTACTCACTGAAGAAGAGAACCCTGAAATCCCAGCTGAAAGGAAGGCTCGAGCTGAACCTGTAGCTGAGCTAAAAGTTGTTTTGCTTGCAGGTAGTGAGCATTGCAACAATCTTGGAGATGAATTTAGATGCTATCAATAACTCCAAGTTAGCTGTAGGATATTGCTTGGTCTATGGAATTTTCCTGAAATGATACTTGCTGCAAGGTCATTAGGTCACTGCACCCTCATAATAGCTGGAATTCAAGTTTGGAGATTTAATTTTTATGCACCAGTGAGGAGACTTTGCTTTGAATGAATGAATGAAAGATTTTAATGACGTCCACGAGACTAAACAGCCTATGGGACCGAGACACTCAACAACTTAGTTTGTCTCCAGACTCTTCTCCAGATCAGATCTCCTGCTATTAATTTTGACTAGGAGGCTAGCCGTCTGATTTATCTTATCCTCCTCAAATAACTGCTGCATATTGCCCACATCTGAAATACTTGAGTACTGATTACGGATATTTTCGTACGCTGTGCATTCCATGATGAAGTGCCACTCCGTTTCCACCACTCCCTTATTACAAAATAAGCACGTTCTTTCTTCCCAAGTTTCCTTAGGAGTCTTCCACCTACCAGTCTCACATCTAAGATGGTGGGACCCCGTTCTCAATTGAGCAATTAATAGCCTCGCTTTCCCTTTAATAGTTGCACCTAAATATGGTTTTTCACCATGTTCCTTCGCTGGGTTAAACTCTTTGATGTAATATGCTTTTTTTCGTCCGATCTGATTTGACCACATGGCAGTCCTGAATTTTTCCTTCACATAGATTTTTATTTCACTGTTGGTGTCAGGACACTCATGTAATTTGATGTTCCACTTGTTCAGCCACTTGATGTTCTGTTTCATCCATGTTTTCTTTCTTCGGACTAGAATCTCCTCCATAACCGTTTTGGGCCACCGGTGGTTATCCATGTTTTCAACCTTTTTTAGATAACTTAACAACCGGGTTATCGCTGAAGCTTCCAAAGGAAAAGCTCCCGCCTCAGCTAGCAGGATTTCATAAGGAACAGTAGCTTTAACTTTGAGATTATTTGTTATTAGGTGTTTCTGGATTCTTTCTATCTGTCTCCAACTGCACTTTGATGTGTTGCTTCCCCACACTTCGCACCCATAAAGCACAACCGGCGTGACAAGTAAACCAAAAAGGGTTTTCTTGGTTTTCCAATCCCAAAGTTCAGCTTTTCTACACCTATTTTGGAGCAAATAATAGGCTTTCCAACCTCCCTGTATCCTTTTCGTTCTACAGGTTTCCCAACTGAGCTTATAATGGAAGTCAATCCCAAGATATTTGTATTCTTTCACTATATCAAGTGGGTTGCCTTCAAAAAGAAAGGTATGTTGTTTAATTTTTCTATTCAATGAATAAATCATGATTTTGGTCTTGGATGTGTTCACTTGCATCCCAACTTCCTGACAAAAGTGTTCTAGGGCTTTTAGATGTTCTCTTAACCCATGAGCTGTTTTTGAGATTAGGATAAGATCGTCAGCATATAGAAGTAATTTTACTACATAACCTACCAAATGGATACCATCCCCGCCTTCCTTGCTTAACCACGCTTCCAACTTATCAATGTATAGCCCAAAAAGCGTAGGGGATAGAGGGCAGCCCTGTTTAACTCCAATGTCACTGTCAAAACATTTTGACATACCTTCACTTGTTCTGATTTTAGCACTGACCTTCTCATACAGCCTATGAACAGCTGCTCTATATGCATTTGGAATGCCTAATTCTTCCATCCGAGACCATAATTTGTCTCTAGGCACTGTGTCGAAAGCTTTCTTAAAGTCTACAAAGCAACAATAAGCTTCCTCACCCTGGTTATCCCAAATTTTCTCAATCAAGTGTCTAAGGGTGATGCAGTGATCGATGGTAGAGTGCTTGGATCTGAAACCTGCCTGTCCCTTTGCTCTTTTGCCCTCATTTTCTGCCCATTTGCTGATCCTACGTTCAATCATGCTCCCAAATAGCTTGCCAAAGATAGAGTTGACCATAATTGTGCGATAGTTAGATGGGTTATTGATATCACCACTTTTAAATAAAGGGATGACCACACTGGTAGTCCACTCCATAGGAAAACCTTCCCGATTGACATTGTTGAAAATTCTTTTTATGTGAGGGGCAAGAATTTCAGTCCCCCATTTTAAAAATTCAGACTGTAGCCCATCTATGTCTTGTGCTTTGCCACTTGCTAAGTTCTTTATTCCTTGTTTAATATCATCCACATTGAATAATTCTGCTGGTGTGTTAATGACAGGAGGGTAGTCTTTCTCGTGGGCCCGCTCGTAAAGAAGTCTAGCATATTCTAACAATTGGGCATCTGTAATATTGTTTTCCACCACCTTTTTCTTTTGTTGCAATTCCCTCCAAAAGCCTTTAGGATTATGTTTCCCAAGAGTGATTAGTTCCTTCCTTCTTTCGTTTACATACTCTATTTTTTTGGACTGCACTAACTTTTCATATTTTTTCTTAAGCTCTTTGCCCCTACCTCTCTTCATTAGCGATCTCTTGGCTGCCTTACATTCTTCATCATACCACGGATTTGCCGGAAAAGTGTTTGCTGTCCCCATCTTGGGATGAGACCTTTTGCACGCATTTAATGCCTTGTGTATTATCGGGATCAGCAAATTATTGTGAAGGACATCAACCTTTTTTGCTGCTTTAGACTCCACATTATTTTCCAGATCATGGAAATGTTGCTTAAGAGCAGCATTGAATAATTCTCTATTTTCCTGATTTATGAGGATTTTCCCCTTAGGAAGGGCCTTTTTTTGTGTGTGCATAACCTGTTTGTTGTGTTGGCTGATTGGTGAAATGCGTAGTTTGACCCGAAGAGGTAAGTGATCAGATTTCATCCCGATAGGGCAGTCTTCAATATCAAATTCCAACAGTCTAGAACTAAAACTCTGGGAGCAAACCACGTAGTCCACCACACTCTGACCATTATATGTTTTGCAAGTAATACCTCCAGACCTCGGCCAATCCTTCATACCATTGCATATAACCATGCCAAATAGACTACAAAGCCCCAATACTTCTGTCCCAAATGCGTTGATAGTGCCATTACCATCCTGAGATGATCTTTCCCAATGGAGACCACCTCCTTCCTCTAACCACAAAGGATTGTTCTCCCCTTTGGTTTCATTGCTCAACTGAAGAGATTGGTTATTAGCTGTCCTTGCATTAAAGTCACCCATTAAAACTACATCTCCAAGTGTGCTAAAAATAGAGATATCTTTTTTTAGTGATGCATACGGGTCTTCGTTGTCTAAATTTCGTTTCTTATAAAACTTTGAATTTTTTGGAGCAAAGTAGCAAGCGGCTAGACTAAAAGTTACTCCATTTTCTGTTATTTGCAGCCATATGTACTGTTTATTTGTGTCTTCTTTTGCCAATTTAACAATTCCCTGCCACTTTTCATCTATTAGCACTGTAACCCCTCCATTGCCTTTGCCTATTTCGTTACCTTCATTCCAAACTGACACTTTTTTATACCCTTCGAAATCTGGTACTTTGCAGCCATCATGTTCATGTGTTTCTGTAAGAATGATAATATCCTTTCCTTCCGCTATGGGCCCCAATCCAGGTCCTCTTCTCCATGGATATCCTCTACAATTCCAACTTACAACATGCATATATTCCTGTGGGGCCACTAATTCCTATTTCTTGTTTGAGAACCGATCACTAATTTGAGCTTTCCCATTCTTCAACCAAGCCCATTTACCTTCATTTCTTGATGTTTTCACTTTCTCCCATTCTTTCCTTTGTTCTTCTTGCTGCTCAAAGGTCAAATCTTCATCTAGATAAATATGTGTGCCTCTAAGTAGCCCTCTGTTTTTTAGAATCTTATTTTTGTCTTCAATATTTCTCAAGATGACTCTTACATGTCTATCTTTTCCTCCATCTACCTTTTTTCCGATTCTATTAGCTTGCTGAATATGTCCTGTCCACTTCAACTTATCGTTTAGGAAATTCCTTGTTAGAATGTCAGTTCTCTCCGTCTCTCCATAGTCTCTCAAACCTTTAATAATTATGTTTGCAGCCTTGCTTTGTTTATCTTTTTCTTCCCTTAGCTGCCTTTTAACTTGTTTTTCAATGATTCCTTTCTGCTCATTTGATGAACTATTCACCACTTGTGACCATGATTTGGCTTCTTCTATCTGATCCCTTAACTGATTCTCTTTTGTCTCCAAGTCTGCTAATGTTGATTGAATCACCTTTAGTTCCCTTATGTTTTCTCCTCCCTCAATTACTGATTTATCGCTTTTTGTTGTTTTTAATTGGGCTAACTCTTGTTTTAGAGTGACCAATTCTTGCTGTCCCCTCTCCATGTTCACTTGCAGATTTGATATTTGTTCTTGCAGCATTTTATTGTCCTTTTCCAACCTGTAATTTGCCTCAGTGACTATTTTAAACCTGTTGTCTTCGTATATCCCCTTTGTTTCTAGAACATCGAGCCTACTTTTCATTCTCATGAGTTCTTCTACGTATAACCCTGATGACCATAATAAGGGTGAGGACGTAGGGCTGTAGAGTTCTTGAGATGCATTTTCAGCAACATTCTTGTTTGCAGTGAACTCTTTTGTATTGACCATGCCCTCATCCAGCTTGTCCATGTTTGGCTTGAGGTTCCCTATGTCACCTATTAACTTCCCACTGCTTTTGTGCTCTGCTAGGATTGTTTGCTCTTCTTTCTGGGGTAACACACTAGATATGTCTGCCTTGTTGTTACCAGCTTTTGGTAGAATCAAAGTAATTTTTTTTTTTTGGTTTTGTTTCAGTTTCCGTTTTTGAGCCAACCTCCGCCTTAGAATCCCATTGTATTGTTTTGCATTTACAAAGATCAGCCTTTCTTCTGCATTTATAAGGTTCAGTATGCTTGACAAAGGCGATCTCGTTAGCAAAGGTGCCAACAGGTTCGCTAAACCCCCGTCTTGAAAAGTGGTCCACCCGTTCGACCGTTGAGGGGTGTGAGAGCTTGAAAATCTTAGACCCTCTTGACCTAGAAGATTCAAGAGGTCATTCAGTTGCACTTGAGACTTACTTGCCATTTTATTGTTACCCACAATGCATTCTAGTGTCCCCTCTTGACCTAGAAAGATCTGCCAGAAAAACTGGAAAAGTTGAGATTCTTCAAGAATGCGAGACGCGTGTAAGGGATTCAAAATATCTTGTTGGCGGGACATGCTTTGAAGTAGGGTTTTGAGGTGTAAAGTTGCTGTACAATTCTATCACGTCTGTACAATCATTAATCATGTATAAATATTTGAATGGTTATACTAAGGGTTACTTCACAGCATTTCGACAAATTGAACAGAACAAAGCTTTGTTCCAAGAAAATCATGGAGAGCAGCGTAAATACAGCTACTGTGGTGGATGGATCTGAAATCAGGCAGCTGGTGGAAAATAAAGAGACCTTTCAGAGATATGTGGACGAGAAATTCGGTATGCTGGATACAGATAAAAGCGGGAACTTGAGTGTGGAGGAGCTTCAGCCTATAGTCACCAACATTGGCAAAGCCCTGGGCTTGCCATCCAGGGGCTCTTCACCGGACGATGATCACATTTATGACGAGGTATGCATAGATCTATTTATAGGTTACAATTCCCCTGTTTATTTTTAAAATTCCATTGCTGAATTTTTCCTTTTTTTGGATTCAGGTAACGAAAGAATTTTTACTTGGAAAGGAGCGTATAAGCAAAGAAGAATTTAGCTCTGTTCTGGCTGATTTTCTTTTGGGCATGGCGGATGGGTTGGAAAGGGATCCAATCTGTATTCATACCATCACTGGCGAAGAATTGCAAAGCTATGTCAACAGCGCAGAGTTTGAGGCAGATGCAGTAGCTATATATTCTCAGTTGTCAACAGAGCAAGGAGAGAGAACCGTAGAGTCATTTTTAATTCAAGCTCTGGGAAATATCCCTGCGGAAAAGGGCATGCCTTCTGTATCAAATGAAACTGTAAGGAAGAGATTTTTGTTTTTTGTTTTAATTGCTTAAGAAAGGAATTGTAAAAATTGTTTACTTATTAAGTTGATAATATAATTTGAGATGGCGAATTATATGTATTTGTAGGATAGAATATAAGGTTTTTAATGTGTGCAATGTCAAAGTTAGGTTATGGGTTAACTGATCCAGCATTTTTATCTTTATGTAATGTACAAGATATACATACGGGGATGCGTCCCCCAAAAAAACCCGCGTTTATTAGATGGGGACGTTTTGGAGACTTGGGGACTTGGGGGACGTCCCCTGCTAGGACTTCGAGGACGTTGGGGTGTCCTCAAGACGTCTAGGGGACTACTAGTTGTCTCCAATCCTTTTATAACTATTTTTTAAAGTACTATATGTATTTCAACACCCTACTGCCCTCCCCGCCATCGTCCCTCCGCCGTCCCCCTGCTGCCCCAAACTTAGACCCCCCATCCCCGCATCCTCGAAACACGGCCCCTGTCGTCCTCCCGTCCCCGTCCTTGAAACTCTATGGAACACCACATACATTACATACCTCCTCTTCCCATTCTTCTTTTGGTCTCTTCTTTCTACTCATTTCACAACGAAAAGACATATTATCTTCTTCTTTCATTTTTCTTTTGGTTTCTTTTATCTCTTTGTTTCACATTGAAGATGATGTAGATTAGTACTAGATTGGGTGCATCTTTGTTTGAAGTGATATTTGTCTTTATATAGACCTTTTGTTGGTAATCATATGTGGAGTTAAATTCATCAAAATAATATTTCTTCTTTCTCCCTTAACAACTTTCCCACATAATCATGTGGAATTTATCCATAACAAATGTTTTTATGTCTATTATTATTTCGGTATGTATTTAACCAGGTATTCAAAACTTCTTTGGCAACAATTTTTAGACATTTATTTGTCTCCACTGCTTAAGTTGTTTTAGATATGAGAAGACAAATCATAACAATTGCTTGAATAGAAAAGAAACCTAAAATCCATTTCTTATTTATTATTTTGTTTTATTTAAGTCTTCTTTCACTCATTCAAAACTTCTTTGATGACAACTTTAAGTCATTTATTGTTTTATTGTTAAAAAAGTTAACATAAGAAGGCAAACTATAGCAACTACTTTATTAGAGAAGATACCTAAAAAAACCTCATAAACAACTCAATCTTTTATTTTGAATTTGCTTGTAATCAAATGCTTTTGAATACTCTCTATATTGCAGGTGATGAAAAATATAGTGGACCCAGCAATAAAGTCACAAGCCATGTGTACAGATTTGCAAGCGCCATGTGAAGAATTGAACCAATTGACCTTTATAGAGATTTTCAAGAAGGTAGTGGAACATGTTGCATTCCAATTGAAGGCCACACCAATAACTGTGGCACGTAGTGAAAAGACTTACGACGGGAAAGGTGTGGCAAGATTGTTGCATCAAAAATCTGAACTAGAAAAGGTAATGAAATTAAACATCTAAATTAAGGAGTGAGTTTATTAACATTTAGCCAAAGCAATGAAATACAACAATGCTAACATTTAGTGGATTTTTGAGTCACGACAGGCACTTGAGACAACTTGGAAATCACTACCCAAAGATCGGCATGGAGTTCTTCCAAGGGAATATCTTCGAGTGGGACTAGATATTTTGGCCCCTTCTATTGCCTTGCCCCCTGTAGGAGTCGTTAAACAGGTATTGTAATGCCAATTGTTTTGTTGTTTTTACCCTAATTATACATATGTTGACATTAATATCAATATCTTATTTTTATGGATTAAATTTTAAACTTTTAAAGACATTGTATGAATAACTCTATTAGCAAGTAGGAGGTATTTTTTGCAGCATATTAAATTATGATGTTTTATCAGGATTCAATTATATTATTGTTGAGTCAAATTTAGTGACTCATATTTCATAAGTAGTGAAATATGGTCCAATGAGTTTGATTGAAAAATAATGTAGTTGAATATAGATAAAGCATCATTATCATCAAAATAAGGTCCACTAAGTTTGTATACTTATGATTGTTATTATAAGGTTAAAATCTATAACTTTGATCAAATAAGCTAAGTTCAATTTTAGAGTATAATTTATAATTATTTTAAAAAATAAATATAGAGGACATGAATAATTTTAAATTAATAATACTAAAATCATCTTTTTACATGCTCAATAATATGTTGCTAGAGTAAGGTTATCTATGAAAACTTGAAATATTTTAAGATTGTGAAGAATATTGATTACATTGTAATCATTATCTAAGGTTATCTATTAAAATTTGAAATATTTTAAGATTATGAAGAATATGAATCACATTGTAATCATTATCATTCTATATAATAAATTTCAATTTTACATCAAAGTTCATTAGGACAACAGGTCTTTGCATGTCTTAAGTTTTTTTTATATGTAAACTACAACCATGGGGGTTGCTCCTATATATTTATAATAGGAAAAAGATTGTTTTAATGTGAGTAGGGCGTAACAACTTAAGCCAAGAAAACTAGGTTACATATACAATAAAAAACTTGGAGAAGCATATACATCTTATAGTAGATAATCATTATAACAATCCTAAAAAGTTAGCTTTAACTTGGGAGAAAAAACAACATATTGCAAGGTGTTTGATCATCTTCATCCTCCTCTAAGCTATCTGAAATGAGATAGCTGAGTCGAGCAACACTACCAATGGCAACATTCCACATCACCTGCTTCAAAAAAATCAACCCCTTTGAAGCTTGCTTAACATCTACAAGCTCTAGGAGAGGAAGGGAGGTGGAAATGAAGGGAAACCACAATATCGAGGAATCCCTAGTCTACGAGAGAGAAAAGTATTTAGGGAGAGGAATGTTGTTCATAATCAACCACCTCCCAAATTATCTCCAAATCATCAAGGAAACACCCACAAACTAGATAAGAGGCCAAAATTATTACTATAAATCATTAGTTTTCCTGTATCTTTTAGTGTTGACAAGTGAATTATTAAGTGTAGTTCTATTATGCAATATCACCTCTCACCAAATCTAGTTTCCCAATAGTTTTTGGTGTTGCCAAGTGAATAATTAGGGATACTTTTGGTATGTAATATTAAGTTCTCACCAAAATTCTATTACAATATTCTTGGTATTTTCCTCATTTATTGAATTGCATTGAAAACTATATGGTGTGCCAAGAAGAAATAACACGCCTTTATGTATGCTACATCACAAATGACTACATCTTGAAAAGGCTTGATTTTGTACAAGTGGCATTAATGAGTGGCACAATTCTCTAAACCTTAGATGAACCATCCAATGGTGTTATATAGTTATGGGTGAGACATGGTTATGATCTTTGAAATGATTGAGTAAATTAGGTTCTTTTGATTCCCATTATCAATAATGAAGTGTTCAAGTTTTCTAATGGCTCGCATTGATAATGGAACAAACTTAATCTTTTTCTCTGAGATCTAATTGGAAAAAGGTGGTTATGTTGCAAGTTAATATTGAAACACCTAGCTCATAAACCATGATATATTTTCCGTTTGTCTTCTAATAAAGCTCAACACTTCTAGTTACAAGGATTATTTAGCATAGCATTTTTTAGTAGAATGCCCATAGAAATTGCTTGTTGTGCACCTAAAGTAGCTTTTGATTGTTTTATTTTCTTTGTAAGCAATGTAATCTTCTTTTGAGAATTACATGAAGGATATTTTCCTCATTTTTTTAAGAGTTATTATTGTGTGACTTGCTCTAGGGCATGGAACCATCATTCTTGGACATATGGCTATATTTTTGCTAGCATGCCTATCAACTTATCTTAAAGAAGAGAAATGGAGAAAGTATGTGTTAGTTGGGATAGATAGTCACAATTTTTACTTGTACTCTACATATTTTTATATGTTTCTTAGATGTTTAAGTTGGGAGTTAACCAATAGAATATATCAGTATCTTCTTAGACAAATTGGTTACAACTTTGACGAAGTTGAGAAAAAAATGTAGTGTTCATCATAGTTTCCAATTTGGTAATAGATTTTTTCCAAGCTTTTTATGTAATCATTCCACTTAACTATCTAGGAGTAAATATTCCCCATATTTGACAAGGTGAGAAGTTGAGAGCCCCTTAATTGCCTAGGAAGAAAAAAATGAATTCTTGTAGAAAAGGGTACATCTAACAACTAGTCATTTTTTTTTCATTTGTAGCATTTACTTTGATGACCATTGTTTCCCCTCTATTGTTGAGGACAAAACATTCTAGGCCCTTAAAATATGAGAAGACGAAGTTCAATGTATCTTTGACTTTTATATATGATTTAATATTTGAAATTATCCAATGTTATTTGGGAAATTAGACCATTTATTTTCTACCCTTCCCTTAATTTGAGAATTAGGAAAAAAGTTCAAAACTTTTGCACAATAAACTAGGAACACATAATAGAATATAAAATTAAAAATGTTAATATTTTTATTTTTATTTTAAATTTAAAAATGTATGTATACTTTGATGCTTCTTGTCCTAATAATGGATCATGGAGTGTGATCCAAAATATTGACAAAAAGATTATATATTTTTTACCAAAACAATCTACGATCTAATGAATTGTGAATTTGAGATTAGGAAAAAAAAATGAAAACTTTTATGCAATAATCTAGTAACACAAAATAAAACATAAATTTAAGAGATTTGTATTTTTATTTTAAAATTTGAAAAAGTGTGTATAACACATTAGTAGAATTATTTTCCATAAGAAATTTTGTATAATTTTTTGATGCTTCTTGTTATAATGATGGATTCATGGAGTGTGATTTAAAACATTGACAAAAAGTAATTATACATAATTTTTTACTTTAAAAAATTAAAAATTTAATAGACTGAAAAATATTGTGTGTAGAAGATATGTTTGTTTGAAATATGTATTTAATATTTTTTTAATCAGATTTTGTATATGTGAAAATATATTTAAAGGGCATATTTTACATTTAAAAAATTAATACAACATTCACAAGAGTTTATTAATGAGAAATTTTGTTGTGAATGTATGCAGATGGATGAAGTCATTTCAGAAGTTTTTAAAATGGTGAGGGCGGATGAAGGGGGATTTTTGAATGAAAATGAATTTAATAAATTAATGTTACAAATATTTGGCAGTATCATGCTTCAACTTGAGGGGAATTCAATTCATGTATCTAGTGTTGAAGTTGTCAATGACTCATCTACTCCCAACAATCAAGTTGTTAATGGCTCATCTACTCCCAACAACTTTCCACTCTAAAATGTTTATTCCTCCCCAGTTTGGTAGAACTTGGAAAATGAATAAGTAATTATTATGAATTGGAGAATAATCATGAAATTAAGCTTCCTCTTTTAAGGGAGAGACCCTTAATTACCCAAGGGTGGAAAGTTTTCCTTGTGAAAAAATGATCTTTTGTAAGGCTAATGAAGACACAACATGGTGTAACAAAAATATAAGATTTTCATTTTTTCATGAATTATATATTTATATTTTAAGTTAGAAAATTGTTTGTTGAATGTTGAAAATTTGTTGAATCTTCTAAGCATAATATGGATGTTTTTATATAAGTTCTTAAAAAAGAAAAGTGGGCTATTTCTTTAAAAAAGTGTAGTGTTTCTGAAAGGCTTTCGTATGTCTTTTTGTTTGGATTATATTCGAGTTAATATTGTATTCATTAAAGTTACAAGATAATGGTGATTTACAAACGTTTCTTTAATAATCCTAAATACATAAATCTATTTTTTCTTTCTTCACAAGTAAGTGCTTATAGATGCTTATGGGAAAATCAACTAGGCTTCAAGAATATTGCTAGTTTTGTGTGTGTGTGTGTGTGTGTGTGAGAGAGAGAGAGAGAGAGAGAGGCGGATGGAAGTGGGGGAGAGAGATCGTCTTAGGAATTTGAGCAAGAGAGGATATTGATCTTGCAATCCATGTTGATAGAGAGAGGGTAATGCATGGTGTCTTCTTTAGAATCCTAGCAAGAAGGGATATTGATCTTGCAATCCTAATAAAAAATCTAGTCCTTCAAAATTCTATACTATTGGAGAGTGCAAAGCAATAAAAGAATTGTAAGTATGTTGTAAATTCTTGCATTGGAATGATTGAATGTTTTCCCATCTATATCAATCCATTATTGGGTGGGATATTAGCTATTGTTGAACTTATTGATAAAGGAAGAGAAATATCATAGGGTAGAGTGAAGTGTGATGCGTGATGATCAAGATAAGTGGAAATGAGAATGAATCCCTCTTTTCCATCCAAATGATACTCCCAATTGGCCAACAAACCAAGGAAAATAAGTTAGTAATAGTTCTCTCAATTATGTTTATACATTTATCTCCTTGAAGGTGTGATTTTCCACTTATGAAGCAAGGCAAGATACCTTGAAGAAGAAATGTAACAAATTTGTGGTATTTGATTGTCAAAATAAACTAGGTTATGGTGATATTACAAGTCTCCAATGAAACAAGATTTATTCTATGAGGAAGCAATTTTGTGAAACCCAAACTGCATTTTGATTTTACAAGAATAGAATGAAGAAATTAACAATACATGGATTTTGTTCACATTGTTATTGTGAAAATGGAATTTTACTCATTTTGCGAATTGGTGATTATTTCCCTTTTTTTTTTTTTTTTCTTTCATTTAAGATGCTTGGGATTTGTCAATCATGTCCTCCCTATTTTGGTGGCATTGTTTCATGCACCTTAAACCATCCTTCTATAATGAATTAATAATTAGATAACTATAATATGGAGTATTAAGTTCTACATTTTAGTTTTTAAAACTTGAAATTATAAAAAGTATGCAATTAATTAAAGCAACTGTTTGAACCTGCTATTTCAAAATACTTTTGATAACGTAAACATTAGGCTTCTTTTCAAAGTGCTCAAGAGGAGCATCCACTGTGTAATGTTGAGGAAGAGCATTGACCCACCAAGAACTTTGATATTTAACTTTAATCTTGGGCCTAGAACATTTGTTAGCAATGTGTCCTATTTTAAAACATTTTTGACATCGAAAGGGCAATCCTTCATAATCCAAATATTGAGACCAACAATGATTAGCAACCATGAGGGTGATATCAACTGGGAGGTCTCTCGAAATATCATTTACAAGGATGCAGGCAAACATAGTGTGTGTGATGTTAGGAATACGATGCCATTTAATTGCAATCCTAAACATATTTCACGTATCTCCTAAGTCCTTGGAAAGTGTTCCCCAACACTAGGATTAGAAAGAGATTAAATTTGAATGAAATGAACATGTAAATTGACATTTGTAATTATTCTAAATGATAGGAACATGTGGGAAGTGCAGAAGGAGCTCCTACAAGATAGGAGCTTACATGGGGGCACATGGAGAGAACAGGCTCCCACCTTGCTTAAGTTAACTATTTGGAGGATTGATAACACTTCAGTAATGCATGTTTAGATCCTACAAGTTAGGGATTGATATTTACATGAGTCGAGTTCAGTTCAGTTCAGTTATCTTCAATTGCATGTAGTTAGTTTGAGTTGAATGCTAGTTGACTTGAGTTGCATGATTAATGACTTTAGTTGCATTACAAATAACAGGTTGATACATTCAATTAAGTGGGGATGATCAATCATGCATAATGTTTGCATGAATTGGTGGAGATATATGTTTCAGTTAACTAAGATTGACTTGGACCCACCTTGGGCACCCAAGTTAGCATCTTTGAGTTAACACCTTTTGCATGAGAAGATATTTACAAGGCTTAGTTAAGTGGGCCCATTCTTGGGTGCCAACTTTGAGGTAATGCTTGCAATATATTTTCTTGACCAACGATCAGTTAAGTGTTCAGTTTGGGGCACCTAAATTGAGGAGATTTTGGTTTTGACTTCATGTTACAGTGTGGAACTCTACTTGCACAATCTAGGCATGGTTTTTTGTGAGGAGCTTTATGCTCTTGTATTTGACAACTCTTATGAGTTTACATGCTCATTAATTGTCTATTTATTGTATTAATTACATCAAAGTTTATTGCAAGTTAGCAGGTTGAGCTTGTGCATGTGTGAGGGTTTGAAGCATGGCATGGGATGTGTGGATTCATGCTTGGTCACATGGAATGCATGGATAGCTTGTGCTATAGAAAGTGTGAGAGTTTTGTGTAAGTTGTGGAGAAGGATTGTTAAAGGCAAAGGAAGCATATCAATCAAGGATTGATACAATATTATTGTAATCTTGTTCTAAGGTTAAATAATACAAGTACTATTGAATCTGGTGGAGTTTTTTCCCGAAAGGGTTTATCCACGTATATGCTGTGTCACTTCTACCTTCTTGTCTCATTCTTCTACAATCTTTCGTCTCTTTCTACAATTGGTAAAATTGATCTAAACAGATTAATCATACACAAATAATTGTGACAAAGAACACTTAGTTAAATCTACAGTCTCATAGGTTTACAAGTTTTAAGCTACAATTTCACCTTCATTCTCAACATGTGAAATTTGCGGTATCTGTATCTATTGCTAGATAATCCCCTAAAGAGTTTTGAATAGCTTCAAAGCGAGAGTCAAATAAAAACTATAACGAAAGATTTGGGAGACGAACTTGTACCCAAAATTAATTTTTTTGCTTTATTAAGGCATTTTGGTTAAAATGGTCAAAATCTTGTAAAATGGTCGTCAAAAGTCAAAGAAGGTCAAAATATCTAAAGATAACAATTTTCTATTTTTTAGAAATTTCTGAAAAATAAACAAAGCATAGGGTTTTTTGGGTTTATTGTCAAAAGGATGCTCGCAAAATTTTGAAATTTTTTTAAATTAGGGTTTCAGGCCCTATTTTTAGGGAACATCCTAAAAAATAGAATCTTTGTAGAAAGGGCTCAAATTGATTATGATTGGTTGATTGTACTTCATGATCACACTAATCTAGTCAGAATTATCAAAAAGTCAGTTCTTCTTTGGTGAGTCTATTTCACCTTTTCAGAAGAAAAGTTAGGACCTCTAAGGTCATCAATGGAGGATGGCCAGATAACAAGTGTCAGAATCTAAGTCTCAAATGCTGCACAAAAAAATCTATGGTGAAAGATGCTCGGAAATCGGTGAATGACAGAGAGGGATTCAAAAAGTTGAAAATTGTAAAAATATTCTAAGTCTGGAAAAGCTAGGTGCCTTGTTTCAAGGGAGGTGCGTGGCAGTTAATGCCTTAGTCAATTTTTTAGTCTTCGTAGGTCACACATGGGCAAAAGTGAACACAGTCAACACGTCAGCAGTGATGATCAACACAATCAACGAGGTGGTGAACACGAAGCACAAGAGGATTGAAAATCATCAAAATTTCACTAAGTTTGGAGCAAAAATGTGCCCTTGCTAGCCAATGGCGCCCAACATTTAAGACCATCAAAATTAGCTTTTAGGCTTTGAGAAATTGACCATTCTTCTCAAAATTCTTCAAGCTTTCCAACGAACTCATCAACCAGTCCAAAGGAGTCATCAAACACTACATAATACATATTAAATGAAGACATACCACAAGAAACAAAAATGGTCATAAGGAAAAGTTGAAGAAAGGTACCCCTGTTAGCCAGGGGCGCCCAAGATTTCAAAAGGCCAAAATCAGTTGTTATGATTTGCAGTTTTGAGTGTCCTCAGATTTGATCAAGCTTCACAACTAGTCCATCAGCAAGTTCATAGGAGCTACCAAATGGCCAAAATTTTGGGTCAAACAAGGGTGTTGCATCAACAAAACAAAGTGAAAATTATGAAACTGACACACATGGGCGCCCCAATCAGCCAAGGACACCTAGGTTTTTGAGCCCTCAGAATCAACATTTAAGATTTGCAAGACTAATCATTCTTTTCAAAATTCTTTAGGATTTCCAATGAATCTATCAACTAGTTCAAAGGATCCATTAAATGCCCAGAATTGTAGATCAAGTAGAAATGTCTCATTAAAGGGGAAAATCGCAAATCGCGAGAATCATAAAAAATTGGCTAACTCTGGCAAAGAAAAGTCCCTGCAGGCCATGGGTTCATAGAAATTAAGACATTCAAAACTAGTTTTTAGGGTTAATCATTTCCAAGAGATTCATCTCGGATTTAGTCCAACTCTACAAAACCCATCTCATATTTTTCTCCAAAAATCTGCCCTTTTGCTGAAGAAGATTTCGCGAAGCTATTTTTAGCTTTTGTGTAAAACTTGTCCGAACATATCCGTGTTCACAACCAAACTTCATGGTTTCATCATGCAATACTCTTCCATTGAGAAAAATCAAGAAAAGCGCCAGAAGCATAAAGTTGCAGAAGAAATAGAGGTCATCACTCCAGTTACAGAGCTGCCAAAGTTACCAATCAGTGAATTGCTAGTTGAAGTGTGCAAATATTTCCAGGAATAGAACTCAAGTGATGATAGTAGTTAACTTGATGGCTTTTCTGAGTTTAACTCATTGTCCTCTTTCCATGCATGCCTATCTTTGGAGATATCTATTGTACAGGTGGAGTTTTATTTAGTTTTAGATTAATTAGCTGATGTTAACATTCCAGTTAACTATTAGTTATCTTTTGTTTAGACTTAGAAATAAAGCTTGCATGTTGGCAAGACTAATTGTTAACACAAGGAGATTTTAGGGGTTCCCTACTCCTTGTTTGTGTATAAATAAGAGCAACCTTGATCATTATTTTCTTAATTGTGCTTGTGATAACAAAACATTGAGCTTATTTTGGCCCGCTTGTGATAACAATATATGTTCAACTTTGTTTGTGTAATTTGGTTTGATCATAAATCGTATGCCTATTGTAGCTACAATCTACTGTCCCAGATGCGTTATTACTGTTGGAGTTTGAGGAAATAAATCTTATGCCTACCTTGCTTTGATCCAAAGTCTCAAAATATTTTAGTGCTATTGTTTTATGTTTTGCTTTCATGAACTTTATTTCAGCTTATATTTGAAAGTACAATGAGTCTTTGGATGTGTTTTGGAAACAAGTTTGTTTAATCTTTGTGTTTACCAATCATTCCCTGTTTACTTCTAAATTCTCTTGCTTTGAATTTACTTGAGAAGTTAGAAGCATCATTAGTTTAGGCCTAGTTGTAGTTGAAGTTACAAAGCCAGAGAAAACTTCAGCTACAATGCAAAGAGTTTTATAACCTTGTGCTCTCAGCTGAGATAAAAAAATAAGCAATTAGTTTAGTATTTTCTTTTTACACAATCAACAAAGAGGGAGTTTCCCCTCCTAATTCGAAGAGTAGTCTAATTGTGCATAGCTGTTCGTTTCCAATCCACACTCTAGAGGTGCGAATTGAAACGCCAACAGAACCCAAACAGGTTTCACCGTGAATGATTCAATAAGAGGGTTAAACTTTGAGTACCAAGGTTTGAGGAGGAGCAGGTTTTGCCCCCAACACCATCGTTCACAAAGAATAGTGTCCCAATTCTATTTACAATAAAAAACCACAATAAAAAATACTTGTGCACAAGGGTATTTAATTCTAGATAACCTTTCAACATACGTTGCCATGCATCAGTGATCCACTTGTGCAATTTCAGGAGACCAAACCTGAGACAATTAAATTGGCCAATTAAACCATTAGGAATGAAAATTGTTCTCCTTTGATAACTTATTTTTTTAAATCCTCAGACAACACTAAAATTGGAAAGGAAACTGCTTGTCTAAGGGGAATTATATTTCTTGGATTGTCCTTTGGACGCGTTTGAGCATCCAAGGCATTCCCTCATTTGTTTGGCTGTGCATCCCATATAGTCAATTTCACCCCACTAATTAGGGTGCTATTGACATCTTCATCCTTGGAGGAGGAGCCATGCACAACACCAAAGTCTTTGCCACTTGAAATGTTTGTGTAGTTTAGAGGAGAGCTAGTGGGAGAGGGGCAACCCAAAACAAACCCATCACTAGGGCAACCTATGTTACTGTTGGAGAGCAAGAAAAAATTGGAGATTTTTGAAGTGCAGGGCTGTAGGCCATTCCGAGGCTCGACCCACAACTTTGCCCCATAAGCATCAATCCGTCGAGCTAAGGATAGACCTAGGTTAGAGCCGCCTAGGTGTGCAAAAGGAGACCAAAGAACCCCAGATGCAACACTTATTGACAGTGAGCTCGACAACAAAGAGATTTTCAATATCTGAATTTAAGATTGTCTTTGAATTTTAAGTAACATTTTCATTCATATTATTATAATGATTATTTTATTTCTATATCCTTATTCTTTCCACTTTTGACCTTTTAACCATTTATATATATTCTTGTTTTTTATTTCAGACAATAACACTTATAAATTCCTTTGACTAATAAACTTTAAAGCTTTGAAAAGGAGACGTTAAAGTGTGAAGTACCTATACACTTCTATGATGTGATAAGAGAGTCCAAATCTAAAATATATTCTAGAGTGGAAATGGTCGTGAACTTTAAACCCAAGTCCCTCACTGGTGAAGTTACGCACTTTACCTAAAAGTGGAGAGCTTGGCATGGTTGACAACAAGACATATCTGGTGGCGGTGGCATGGTTTCCAAACCAATTAAAAAATGCTCAACATCTCCACGCGTCACTGAGATTTAAATCCAAACAAACGTATTTGATCTTTGAAGGCAAGCCACTAGAAATAGTGGACGAGTATAAGTACCTTGGGCTTGATTTTCACAACAAACTTAGTTGGGAAACATGTAGAGCAAAAAGAATTCAAGGAGGCTGGAAAGCGTTGTACTCTTTGCAAAATAGATGTAGAAATGCTGAATTATGGGATTGGAAAACTAAAAGAACACTTTTTGGTCTTCTTGTTACTCCGGTAATTCTCTATGGGTGTGAAATTTGGGGCAGCAACATGTCAGATCAGAAAAGGAGACAAGTGGAAAGGATACAAAAACATCTAATTATATGCAGCCTCAAGCTTAAGACTGCAGTGCCTTATGAAATTTTATTGGCTAAGACCGGTACTTTTCCTCTGGAGGCCTCAGCGATGACCCGGTTATTAAGCTACCTAAAGAAGGTCCAGAATATGGAGGATCATAGATGGCCTAAGCTAATTGTGAAAGATGAGCTAACTAGAAGAAATAACACATGGATGAAACTTAATATCAAATGGATGAAGAAATGGGATGTTGTGATGCATGAGTGTCCAAACACAAATGGAGAAATAAAAAATTATGTGAGAGAAAAATTTAAATATGGTATATGGACGAAAAAAAAAGGGCGTAAAAAGGATTATTATATCAAAGAATTCAATCCCACAAGGGACCATGAAGAAAAGGCTTATATAGGAGCGAATATCAAATGGAAAGCAAAAATGTTGATAGCCCAATTGCGGACTAGTTCACACCCTCTTAGGTGTGAAACGGGTAGGTGGGTGGTTCCTAAAGAAGAGTGGGAAAATAGAATATGCCGTTTTTGTAACAAGGGTATGGTGGAGACGGAATGGCACTTTATCATAGAATGCTCAGCATATAAAGACATCCGGGCCAGCTATGGGGATACAGTGCAGGTTGACAATTTAAATACCTTGTTTGAAGATTCAAGACTCGACAAAATTGCAAACTTCATCATCAAAATTCACTCTCGAAGGGTTGATCTCGAACGGCACCTCCATTTTGTCTAGGGCTGTGCTGTGGGTTGTTCCGATGCTGATCTTGGATCCCATAGGCTTCTTTGGCCTCGTGGACGTCATTAAAATATTTCAATTCAATTCATTTCCTAACGAGTAAATCCCTTTAATGGTCAACAAATTGCATTTGATTTCCTAATCAGTAAATCCCTTTGATGGTCAACAATTGAATGTTCTGTGGATAGCCCTGGCGGGATACTTTTCAATCATGCCGTGGCAGCAAAGTTAGGTCTTTCTCAGTTGTTATCCTGTTAAAAGAGCTCAGATGGTTCATTTAAATCACATTTTCTTTAATGGGACCATCTATTAATGTGATTTCAGCCTGAACCGTCTAGAGTATGCACAGACCAACAACCGGACCCGCATGGAATGGTAGGTTTACGGGTTTTTTCTAGAAAGATCTGCCAGAAAAACTGGAAAAGTTGAGATTTGTCAAGAATGTGTGACGCGTGTAAGGGATCCAAAATATCTCGTTGGCGGGACGTGCTTTGAAGTAGGGTTTTGAGCTGTAAAGTTGCTGTAGAATTATATCACCTGTTCAATTATTGAACATGTATAAGTATTTGAATGGTTACTCTAAGGTCTGCATCACAGCATTTCGACAAATTAAACAGAGCAAAACTATTTTCCAAGAAAATAATGGAGAGCAGCGTAAATACCGCTACTGTGGTTGATGGATCTGAAATCAGGCAGCTGGTGGAAAATAAAGAGGCCCTTCAGAGATATGTGGACGAGAAATTCGGTATGCTGGATACAGATAAAAGCGGGAACTTGAGTGTGGAGGAGCTTCAGCCTATAGTCACCAACATTGGCAAAGCCCTGGGCTTGCCATCCAGGGGCTCTTCACCGGACGATGATCACATTTATGACGAGGTATGCATAGATCTATTTATAGGTTACAATTCCCCTGTTTGTTTTTAAAATTTCATTGTCGAATTTTTTCTTTTTCTGGATTCAGGTAACGAAAGAATTTTTACATGGAAAGGAGCGTATAAGCAAAGAAGAATTTAGCTCTGTTCTGGCTGATTTTCTTTTGGGCATGGCGGATGGGTTGGAAAGGGATCCAATCTGTATTCATAACATCACTGGCGAAGAATTGCAAAGCTATGTCAACAGCGCAGAGTTTGAGGGAGATGCAATAGCTATATATTCTCAGCTGTCAACAGAGCAAGGAGAGAAAACTATAGAGACATTTTTAATTCAAGCTCTGGGAAATATCCCTGTGGAAAAGGGCATGCCTTCTGTATCAAATGAAACTGTAAGGAAGAGATTTTTGTTTTTCATAATTTGCTTAAGAAAGGAATAGCAGATTTTATTCTAAATAATTTTTTTTGCTTATCTTGTTAATAATATAATTTGAGATGGTGGGTTATATGGATCTGTATGATAGAATAGAAGGTTTTTAATGTGAGCAAGGTCAAGGCTAGGTTATGGTTTAACTGATCTAGCATTTTTGTCTTTTTTTAAAATATTGATTTTCTGTTGTTTATTTTGATGAGAAATTTTTAATTTTTTCAATCTTCCTCCTCTTAAACATATTTTGTAATAAAATTACTATTAAAGTATTCATATAACTTGTTTGAATGTCATTAAGTTTTACATTCTAAATAAAATGTTTTTGTGACTTGTTATGGTCATGTAAAGGACATATACCCTCTCTTCCCATTTTTCTTTTGGTCTCTCCTTTCAACTCTTTCACAGTGAAAAGACACATTAATTTATTCTTCCAAATGTTTTTCTTTCGATTTCTTTCATCGCTTTGTTTCACATTGAAAATGATGTAGATTAGTATTCAATTGAGTACACCTTTACTCGTGATATTTTCCTCTAGATAGACCTTTCAGTGGTAATCATATGTGGAGTTAAATTCGTCAAGAGAATATTTTTTTCTTTCTCCCTTAACAAATAGTCATGTGGAATTAATCCATAACAATTGTTTTTAAGTCTATTATTATTTGGGCATGCATTCAACCAGATATTGTATTTGTTTATCCATTTTTTATTTGTTCTTTTGTTTGATCCAAGGCTTCTTTCTCTTGTTCAAAACTTCTTCAAGACATCTATTTATCTCCATTGCTTAAGTTGTTTTAGATATGAGGAGACAAATCATAACAATTGCTTGAATAGAGAAGAAACCTAAAATCTATTTCTTATTTCTTATTTTGTTTTATTCAAGTCTTCTTTCACTCATTCAAAACTTCTCTGATGACAACTTTAAGTCATTTATTGTTTTCATTGTTAAAAAAAAAAGATGGAGACAAACCATAGCAACTACTTCAATAGAGAAGATACCTAGAAAAACCTCATAAAAAAATCAATCTTT